>PVJC01004804.1:0-31641 GCA_004026665.1 Murina feae
AATCAGGTGAGAAAGTATATAACCTTGGAGTAAGAAAGGCTGTTCTAAATTTAATACCAAGGGCAGAAACCAGGAAGAAAGAAATTATATGACTGGGTAGAATTTTAGCAATTCTGTCAAAAAACAAGGGAAACTGGGAAAAGTCTATTTGCAAGAGTTACTATCCTTAAAAAAAATGAGCCCGCCCCCCCCCCCCATAGGAAAACTAGGCAAGTAATATGGTATCAAAGGCGAATTACCAGAGGAAACACAAAGGCCAGAAACTTCTCCTTCACAAATAATCAAAGAAAAACTAATTAAAACAGTGCAACAGCTGTATTTAAGTGCTGTTCTTTAGAGCAGTGGTCGCCAACCTTTCGAACCTCACGGACCACCAGTGGTCCGTGGACCACAGGTTGGCGACTGCTGCTTTAGTGCACTGTTCGTAGTCACAAGGAAACTGTAAACCCTTCTAAAACCCAAAGATAGGAGTTCAAATCCCATGACTTATCTTTAGATGGACTGTTATGAAACTGAATAGTGCTGTAGATCTGTAATGTCACATGTTTATTTTTATTGAAAAAAGGTATTTCATACAAATGCATATGTATGCCTGGTTAAAAGTTGGGATGGAAGGAAAATGTTTACAATGGTCATCCCCTGGCAGTGGAAATGTGGAGTGACTTGCTTTTTACTTATCTGAATAGTCTTATTTTTCCCAATGATGAAATATGTCTGTAACAAATGCATACAAAGACAGCAAACCTGAGTAAATCAACTCTGAAATTAGGAGGTCATAATTATTCACAAGAAATTCTATGGTGGACAATTTGTCCTTTACATAATGCTCTGTCTTTATTTATTTTTTGTTTTGTTTTGTTTTATCGTTAATACATAAAACAGTACTTTTCCATTGATTTGTAAAGTATATTTTTCCATTGATTTTTAGAGAGAGTAGAAGGGAAGAGGAGAAACATCAATGTGAGAGAGACACATCGATTGGTTGCCTCCCACATGTGCCCCGACCAGGCCCAGGGATTGAGCCTCAACCAAGGTATGTGCCCGTGACCAGAATCAAACCAGGGACCCTTCAGTCCTCGGGACTATGCCTATCCACTGAGCCAAACTGCCTAGGGCCACAATGCTCTGTGTCTCAACTTAGCTGAAAGGAGGAGAACTGCCTTCATGGTTCAGTTCTCAGCTACTTGCCCAATCTTCCGGGGCTCTTCTAAACTTATCTGTATGCGTAATCAGCTAATATGTTAAGTGTCCAACCATCTGACCGGTCGCTATGATGCACACTGATCACCAGGGGGCAGTCAACACAGGAGCCGCTGAGCTGCAGTGACTTGGCAGAGGCCGTTCTCGGGTGACACACCCCGAAACCAGAGAGGCGGGAGCCCAATTCCTCGCGGGGCTGCATGATTCTATCTTTGGCTGTGGTTTATGTTGTTGCTGGGGCACTGTTGCCCCAAATCTGGTTACTGCACACTTGTGTTTGCATTCCACACCCTGTATGACAGCAACTTTGCAGAATGCCCTCCTGCATTCTGGGACCCCTTGGGGGATGTTGGAGAGCCAGTTTCAGCCCGATTCCCGCAGGCCAGGCTGAGGGACCCCCACCTGCCAGAGGGACTCTGCTCACTCTGCAGATGCCTGGGAGGGACTGCAGGAGGTTGCCTCCAGGACTCCAGGACATGTCGCCTAGTCCTGCCCTGCCGGCCACCTTCTAAGTAATTTCCTTTCAATGTGCACAAATCTGTGCACTGGGTCACTCAGTCATTACATAAATGTGCTTGTCCTCTAAGCTACTTTCACTCTACTTAAATTATTTCCCTGCCCATGACTCCTATATAACCTCTCACTGAACACAAAAGATTACTACTATGAGTAGCATGACTCACCTTCACTCCTTCCTTCACTATGGGCCCCAGGCTTCAAAAATCCCAAGTATCCTAACTAGCTGCGTGCACCTAGGCAAGTTTCTGAAGCTCCCTGAGTGAGAGCTATTAGTACCAAGATCTTGTACACACTGGACCTAGCACTTGGCAGTTTACAATGCAGGCTCACGTCCATAAATCACTTCAGACTGACCACCTGTTCCAGGAACCGAGACAGGACTCTGGGAACCACACAGCAGAAATTCAGTATCACATACCTCCACAAACCTGTGTCCTAAAAT
Source organism: Murina feae (assembly GCA_004026665.1). Taxonomy (NCBI): domain Eukaryota; kingdom Metazoa; phylum Chordata; class Mammalia; order Chiroptera; family Vespertilionidae; genus Murina; species Murina feae. The sequence continues at coordinate 2,162 of PVJC01004804.1, forward strand.
TCAAAGCTATAAAGAGGCCAGTCCTCATTTTTAAGATATCAGCCAAGCAAACTGTTGCTTGCTAATGACTTCTGAGAAACAAAGCTTCTGGATTGGATTCATTTAATTTCAAAACCTTAATGACAGCAAGAGTTAATAGTAATGCCCAGCTGGCGTGGCTCAGTGGTTGAGTGTTGACCTGTGAACAAGGAGGTCATGGTTTCATTCCCAGAGCACATGCCAACTGGGGCGTGCAGGAGGCAGCTCATCAATGATTCCCTCTCATCACTGATGTTCCTATCTCTCTCTCCCTCTCTCTTCCTCTCTGAAATCAATAAAAAATACATTTTTAAAAAACAAGTTGATAGTAAGGGTAACACTGCATCTGGAGCTCTAACCTTCCTTCCACGTTTCACAGATTCATTGCACAAACACCTAGCCAAGTATAAAACAGGCCACTATTTTCCCCTTTATATTTTAATTTACAACTAAACTTGACCTAACTACTCATGGCTTGACCCAGCAGTGCTTACAGTATGGTACATGGTCAAGAACAATATCCTACGAAAAAGGAAATTGATTTCCAGATCCAGCTCTACTACTCACTAATGTTATGATCTTGGGCAAGTCACCTCACACCTTGACCTCAGTTTCCCTAAATGTGAATTGAGAGAGCTGGGTCAAATGTCTGGTGCTGAGGTCTTATATATTGTGTGGTTTCTCTAGTTGTTTTAATGGAACACCTATATGTAAGGTGTCCAGTCTCACAGTTGTGCGGACCAGGTTTCTACTCAGAAATTCCTCAGCACAACGGGCCTGCCATATGCATTCATGCATGTGTTTATGAAACAGGAAGAAAATAATGTGAAAAGGATACTTCATTTCCTTGAGGGAAAGAGCCACACTCAGAGCTAGGGTTCGTGTTTTCTGGTTAAATGAAAATGAAAAATAGAAATATTTCCCACCAGCATGAGAATTTAGTGGTCTTCGTGCATAACAGCAGCAACAGAATCAAAGTTGTCATAGAAAAAGCACACTCTTTTCTGTTTCTCCAAAATAAAACCATTATTGGTTTTTCTGCATTCAAATGTAGTAACACACTGAACATTTATTTAAAGACTGAAAAGCTTGTGTAATAGCTTCTTGGTGCAGTGGAAGATATGGGCATGACGCAAATCAAGAACTCGGAGAGCTCTTGCCAATCAATCAGAAGGCAACGGAGAACTATATGAAGAACTTCCTGTACTTATGCTAAATAGACGGGGCAAGAGGGGACATCCTTGTCTTGGTCCTAATCTTAGAAGACAAGATTTCAGCTTTTCACTGGTCCTTCCTCAAGTGGCTAAATAGATGAACAAGGAAAGGCAAGCAAGAGTAGCAGATTTAGAAGACTATAAGACAGATTTGTAAAGAACAGTCAACTGCCACAGTACTGGGCAGGGGTACGGATGACAGAGGTTAGACTGTCATAGGTAAAAATATTTTTGCAAAGGATAATTCAAGTATTAATGTTTCAGTGTCATGCAAAAAGTTTTAAATGCTTTTAGTAAATGATTTCAAACATCTCTTTTGCATCACACACTATTAAACCACTTAATCTATATGTAATTGAGCAGACTACAGTTTGTGATTATGATTCATCAAGCAAAACTTTGAACTGTCTGTGGTACTTAATTATATAACAAGGAAGTAGCAATTTTAATGTAAAACACAGTTCAATGAATGATGCAATTAATATCTTAAATGTCTTTGTAAAATGTCACCAACTCGGATTTAAGTAACAATATACAGGGTGTCCAAAATACGTATACACACTTTCACAGCTGATAGCTCAACTGATGTTGCTTTCTTTTCAGCCAGACTTAAGTTTTGAACAGAGGAAATTCATCCTAAACTGCTACTGGAAGTTTGAAAATGCAGTTGAAGTACAAACATTGCCTTTATAATTATTCCAAGTGTGTATACATTTTTTGGGGTATCCCAAAAAATATATACACACTTTAACAGCTGATAACACTTAATTTTCACTCCATTTCATGTTTAACTGATTTAATAACGTGGGTTAAGCTAGACTAAGCTTTGAGCAAAGAAAATTCATCCACTGGACTTTTTTATGGAGATACATAAAAGATCAAAGGTTATGGTACAAAACTGGCAAGAGTTGACTAATTAAAGACACACAAATACCAAACAAAATGATTTTTGATGTTTGCCATTCCATTGCTTCACATTATTAGCAGTTCCTGGACCAGAATGGTCATCAGTTTGAAAAAAAGGCATTGATAAAAAAAATCATTTCTGTAGAATCTTTTAAATTTTAAAATGAACTGTATGTTAATAAATATTAACTTTATAACCATTCAAAATATGTATCCAAGAATTTCATCAGTGGTTAGGATTAGTAATTTTAAATAAACTACATGAAGATTTTAAGATGTGTCATGATATAATAAAAAGAGAAAAAATCACTGTCACAAATAGCCTAGTTAGTTAACTGTATGCAATACGCATCTGGATTGTTTGAAGTTGTAAAAGTAAAGAATTTGTAAGTCTAAATAAATAATTATTTTTTTAAAAATACTGTAAAGGACTATGTAGATAGAGTCATGCATATAAAGAGACCACTGCATTCTTCAAACGACCACTAGGTGGAACATTTACTGCAACATTTAGAGTGAGGGCCTGCACCAGTTGCTCATAAGCACAAAAGTATTAAGAATTAGATCATATCATGCTAAGCAACATAAGTCAGATGGAAGATGTCAAGTACCCTATGCTTTCACTCTAAAGTGGGATATAAAACTGAAAGCAACATATGGACAAACATGATAAACAAACAAAAAAAACTCCTAGACACAGAAAATGAACAGTATGGTGGTTGCCAGAGAGAAATGGGGTTGGGGGAGAGATAGTAAAGAGTAAAGAGGAGCAAATATACGGTGTGGGTAATGAACACACAATGGAATATACAGGTGCTGTATTATAGAAGTGTACCCTTGAAGCCGATATTATTTTATTTAAACAATGTCACCCCAATAAAGTTAATTTAAATTTTTTTTAAAGAATTAAATCATGAACCATAATTTAAGTGGCATTATTCATTTTGTACTGTTACATTTTTAACTCAGTTTTTAAATTAAAAAGGGCAATGTTGAGTCATTCCCCATTAAGAAACCTAATGTTTCCATTCAAATTATACTTCTTGATTCTCACTGACATGAGCTCCATTCACCAAACCACTTTTTACCTGGATCTTTTGACTTTTCAATGAGCTTGATACCATACTTACTTATCTAAGACCTTTGGATCCTCAGGGCTCTTATTTTCATACTCCAAAAGTTCAAGGAAGCTCTGCATATACCTGAAAAAAAAAAAGACCTACTGTGTTAGCTGTCTACCCAACACCCATTTCTCCTTTCCCTCTTCTGTAGAGTACCACACATTTTTACTCAAGTAACATCCCCTCCCCTTCCCCAAGCAGTCCAACTGTTTCGGGAAAAACCGATACCACACACAGCTCCTGGGGGGCCTGACTTTTCTCTGGGCAATTCTTTTTCTCTTGTCACTCGTTCCTAATTAGTCTGGTAGTCCAGGTCTAAGCCTGTTACTGCATCACATATCCCTGGACATCGGATTTGGCTCAGGAATGGGCGTGCTGTCTCAATAAATTAACAATTAATGAGAATTAATGGAGGTCTGTGAGAGCGAAACCAACTTGCTCTGCCGTCGTAGTTAGCTATGTGAAGCCTGGGACTGTTGCAACTATTCTGTCACCAGGAGGAAATCCAGCCTGAAGGTGAAGCCAACACCATGGAAAGCAGGACCTTGAGAAGCTCATGAAATCTCTGAATCAAAGCAACACCAAAAGCTCATCCTATGGCTGGATCTTATAGTGACAAACAAGCCAATTGTAATTGTTTCAGCCAAGTTTAGTTGGATTACAAACATACCCTAACTGACACACCAAACCTAGAGTTCAATTATCCAAAAAAGTGCACTTAAATTGTAAGAATCACACATGTGACACTGACTTGTGAGCTAAGAACTTAGAGACCAGAAATAATGAAGGTTCCTTCTCAGAGTGAAACTCTCTTAAACACTCAGAAACAGCTTCAGGATGAAGAACAGATCCTCCCTATCTGCCTGACCAGAGAGGCTCGGTGGTTGAGTATCGAACTATGAACCAGGAGGTCAGTATCTCAATCAGGGTCAGTATAAGAAATAATGTGTCCAACACAAAGATCTAGAAAACACAGAAAAATGGGACCCAGGGAGGCACTTTACTATAGCAGCTACGTTCACACAAGACCTGCTGGATCCGGTGGGGATGCAGAGATTTCAATTACTCAGAGGTGTGTGATCTCTGCTTTGGATCTTAACATATCCTGAAAGAATTATCTCTTACTCTAATTATGTCTAACAATTAATGACACGAATCCTACTAGCCAGCTCTGACAGAGGATAAAGCTATTTAAGCAACTAAAAGTGACCATTAACCACATAAATAGACAGAATTTATATTTTATTAATCAGACTCACTTAACCTTTGTGACCATGAATAGTATATGTTCATCTGTTGGTATATTTTTTAAGTCTCTGGGTGGATAAAGCTATGGATTAGATAGTGCTCAAATCATCAGGTCAAACCACCCTGCGAAGGCCACTCTTAAGAGGGAAAAGAATTAACAACTAAACACAACGCATGATCCTGCACTGGATTCCTAAATTGGGGGTAGGGTTTTCTATTAAAAAAGAGCACTATCAGGACAATTGATGAAATAATAACAAGTTCTACATATTAGAAAATATTACTGGATCAGTGCTAAATCCCCAAATTTAACACGCTGTGGTTTTCTAAGAATTGTTCTAAGTAAATACTGTCTAAACTATTTAGGAGTAAAGGGTCATAATGTCTAGCATTAATGCAATGTTTCAGGGAAAAAATAACATGCGCGTGTATTATGTATGAGTGTGCGTTATGACACACACACATATACATATATACATATACACATATATATACAGAGAGAGAGAATATGAATGAGGATGGTAGAACAAATGTCAAATGTTAGCCATTAGTGAATCTGGGTAAAGGTTTGTAATGGGAATTCTTGCTACTAGTCTTGCAAACCCTTCTGTTAAGTAGGAAATTATTTCAAAATTGAATGTTTAAGAAAAGAAAAGGAAGAAATGATGTGTGTGTGTTTGGAACGGCCATGGAAAAGGAATGGTGAGGAGACACGAAGAGTTGGCACAGAAATTTGAGTCTATACTTCGCCAGCAATTCACTTTGAAGATCCTGAAGTACCTTTTAAATAAGTGATAGTAAATATTTGACTGTGACTGCCATCAAGACCGGGGGACTTGAAAGTCATCTAGCCTGCCTAGAATCACCACCACAGTAGCCCCCAATAGTGCTTATATACTTGCTTTTGGAAATCTCTTGCAATAAAGACGTCTCATGCAAACTTGCTGCTCCTTCTAAAACAAGCTATGCATTTAGTGTAGAAAGAAACTGACTATGAGATCAAAGCCATGGGTGCCATCTCACCTGGGTTCCAGGGCCCCTGTGCCTGCCACAGGGAGGAGCTGCGGTGTGTCTGGGAAAGGGACTGGCCACTGGATCTCCTAGACCTCCCAACAGAGTGTTTCTCAGATAACTCATTCTCAGCCCTAAGAATGTATTACAAATAATACAGGGTGGGCTAAAGCAGGTTGCCAGCTGTGAGTACGTGAAGCACAGACTTTATTCTTGTATTATTATTGATTTTGTATTGTATTATTTTCCATAGGAACAACTGTAAGCCTACTTTTGCTCACCCCTGTATCACTGAGGAATGACTACTGAATGACCATTCTCTTTCAGTAGCCTAGCCTCCACTGACCCTCTCAATGCAAGTTAATTAATAGTTCTGTTCTCCTTGTGTCTGTCCACACCATTCCCTTCCCCTAAGATGCTCTCCCTGCCCCTGTCATTTCCAGCCCCCCATTAAGGGGCAGTACAAAACCACTTGTCCCCCAGCACTTCCTCTATCCCTGTCTGAGAGCACTCTTTTGCATCTGGCCTCCCCTTCTCCCCCAGCCTTCTCCAGTGCCTTCTACCTCGCTTTTATAATTGAGAGGAGACCTGCCCGTGTTTCTCAAATATACGCAAATCCCTTTCTAAAAATGCACCCACTCTCCTGCATCTTACCACTCATCAACCTCACGCTGCTGACCTAGTCAGTGGTTTACTCACAAATTCAACTTCCTCAATTAAATAACACATGCTTTAAGCTCAGAGCTGTATCTCATTGAGCTCTGAGTTGATACTTATTAAAATTTTTCATACTATTCACAGGGCAAACGCAATATAGCAAGTAGTGATATTTTTCCAATCCCAGGTCCCTTTACATGAATTAATGTGTTGCAAAAGTACTGCCTTCAAGGAACTTCTTTAAAAGGAAAACAAGCCCTGACTGGTTTGGCTCAGTGGCTAGAGCATCAGCCTGTGGACTGAAGGGTCCCAGGTTCGATTCCCATAAAGGGCATGTACCTTGCTTGCGGGCACATCCCCAATAGGGGGTGTGCAAGAGGCAGATGATCGACGTTTCTCTCTCATCAATGTTCCTAACTCTCTATCCCTCTCCCTTCCTCTCTGTCAAAAATCAATAAAATATATATTTTAAAAAAAAGGAAAACAAAAGCAGCAAGGCTGAGACCTTGATGGAAGCAATATCCCCATCTAAAGGACTGCAGACCTGCGTACATCAGTAACTGCATTGCTATTCCTCTCTACTTTTCTGTACTCTCCCATTTTTTAAATAAGCCATCACATTTGTAAGCAGAAAAATAACATTTGAAAGGTCCAGAAAGTGTCATGTACAATTTTAAAGTATTTTCATTAAGGCGATTTTAAACTGTCAGTTAAAAAAAAACATCCTCATTGCCTGGAAAACCCGGCTATCCCGAGTGACTCACCCCTACACAGGCGCTGCATGCACTTTCAGGGAGAATGATCCCAATGCCAAATGCTCAGAGCGTCATGGGAAGACCCAGTTCAAGGCACATTATTTACTTACCAACTCTGGACCAATCCCACTGAAGGGCGGTTAAGCAAATTATCTGGCAGAAGATTAACTTCTCTCATGGTGTTAGCCAGGCGCACAGGAAGCTCCTTCCGTAGAAACATGTAGGACGTTTTTTCACACGCATTGTCTCTCCCTATTCAGAGATGAAAATTTTTCCATGATTTACAATCTAATAGATGGAATAAATGGTGCCATGGTAGCAGTTACTGGTTAGGAAGAGAAAATTAAAATCCTCCAACCTCTAGTTAAACTTTTATCCTTTGAAATAGCAAATTTAAGAAAATAGTTTAATAAGAATAGCAAAAGAACATTTATTCCAAGAGGCCATCTTGACAGCAGTTTTTCTCCTTAACACCAATCTGCCCCTGGTGTTACCAGTGGTGATCTAAAAGTGACCTGGGTCCTAGCCAGTTTGGTTCAGTGGATAGAGTGTAGGCCTGTAGATGGAAGGGTCCGGGTTTGATTCCAGTCAAGGGCACATACCAGGGTTGCAGGCTTGAGGCCCAGCCCTGGTTGGGGTGCATGCGGGAGGCAACCAATGGATGTGTCTCTCTCACGTAGATGTTTCTCTCTCTGTGTCTCTCCCCGTCCCTCCCACTCCCTCTAAAACATCAATGGAAAAATATCCTCAGGTGAGAATTAACAAAAAAAGAAAAGTGACCTGGGATATAATCTGGATTTGTTTTCAAATAAATACTGTAGGGAAAACTGCCAAGTACAAAAGTAGAATATATAAATCGACTCCTGTTCAGAGGTATTTCCAGAAAGCAACAGATCCATTCATTCCACAAATACTCACCTACTATATACTGAGATTTTCTTCAAATGTGTTTGTTCAGGGACCACTCTGCCACTCAGGGAAACAGCCACAGACCCCATGGTACCAATTAGAGTGCCTCATTATTGGTAGCTTCTCAACGATTTATTGGAGAATAATACTTTCAGAAGTTTGTAGTTTTAAAAAAAGAGTACCTGAAAAATCTCCGGTTTTGCCTCCTACATTCTAATTTAGCTTTCAAGACAAATTCTTTGTACTCAGATACCATAATTATATACCAGCTTAAACGAGGAATACATCTTTTTGTAGTTAGTTAATTAGTGAACCTAAAAATAAATACGAGATACCTGATTTTTTTAAACCTTTCTGTGGTTTTCCTCCTATAAGTTGCAAGTATTTTATCCTGTATATTAATGCTGGATACTCAATTTAAATCAAAGGGTTTCAATAAACTTTTTAAAGTAAACTTACAAAAAAATCCTTCTGGTTTTAACTGAATGTCCCCTCAAAAGAGTTCTGTTTTTATACGTCTTCTGGCAGACTATTTTCCAGTTCTTCTTTCCAGTTATTTGACTTCACTTTTTCCCCACTTCTGTGGCTTTTCTGCATTCCTTCATTTGATTTTCTATTTTTATTCTGCATTTCTCTATGCTATTTCAATTTACCAATTAAATTATTCCCTAGTATCAATTCAGAAGATGACATAGGAATGGATGAAGGACATGGAAAATTTTACCGTTAGTGAACGCAAGTTACTCATTGGCTTTAACACACTCATGTTTATTTCTTCAGTTCTTCTTCCTCATTCTGCTCAGTTTTCTGTTTGTTTTTCGTACTTGCCCTTCCACTGCAAAGCTGGAGACAATGTCTACATTTGCAAAAGGTATTATTGGCGTCATCTGGAAAGGTTTCAAATAGCTTTCCATTCACCGAGATATTAGAATGGCCCTAGCTGGTTTGGCTCAGTGGATAGAGCGTTGGACTGGGACTGAAGGGTTCCAGGTTCGACTTCAGTAAAAATATATTTTTTTAAAAAAGATATAGAATGAATTAGACATAAAAACGCAAATGACTTTTGATTTAATGCAGGGAGCCCTCTCAGTGATGGTCGCCGTAAGAAAGGAGCATTTGACTAGCCTTCTGAGAGCAAGAGTAATTGTTCAGACTTATTATTTTTATTCCTGGTTTCCAGAGTCACCTGTATTTCCGGTGAATCTTTAATACTCTTTTCAACTAATTTACAGGAAGCCAAAAAGCCCACAATTATTTCTCCAGTTCATGAAGTGTCCTTATTATCTTATAGTTAGAGCAGAGGGCTGAGAAACCTCACAGCCACATGCAGAATCTCCTGTCTGGATTACTTAAAGGCTATCTTTGTCCTTTAACACTTTCACCTTTAACGTTTAGTGGGGGATAGTTTGAGAATAGTAGTGATGGAACGAGGGAATGGAAAAAGAGACCAACAACTGGAAAAGTTATTAGCAAGGCACCAAAACCCAACAGAGTGAGCAGCTCATTCAGACCATGTTGCTTTTTCTAAATACCGTCAATGTATTTTTACCATCAACCATCTTAAAATGGATAAATTAACCGAGAAAATAGAATTGTCAGGGCAGCTCTTAGATTTTTCTCCAGTTGTAAGATTTCAATCTTTTGAAAACATTGAATTTTGGAACTATACGTAGTTAATTCTTGGACTTACCAAGGCTAAACAATGATTAATTGAAGAGTCCTTCAGAGACACTGCCTGAAGTGTGAACAGAGAAGCTATCAACTGCTTGTGAATAGCCTTCAAAAGAATCCCTGATTTTTAGCTTCATTTATACTTTTAAAATGTTTGTTTTACTCCATGTCTAGAAGTACTATTTCACTGCCTGAAAAGTTTAGGTTTTCTTTTGGTTGTGAAAATGTATTCCTGAATATAAAAAGAGATCAAAATAGGTAGCAGATTTGGGGTCTACCAAACTTGAGGCTGCTCTCAACTCCAGACCAGCCCTTATTATTATTACTAACAGTGTTATTACTGACATTATGGCTAACAGTGAGCCAGAAACTCCAGAGCCAAAGACTGGGGTTTCGCCTGGCCAGCGTGGCTCAGTGGTTGAGCATTGACCAAAGAACCAGGAGGTCACATTCAATTCCTGGGCAGGGTACATGCCCAGGTTGTGGGCTCAATTTCCAGTAGGGGCCTGCAGAAGGCAGCTGGTCAATGATTCTCTCTCATCACTGATGTTTCTCTCTCTCTCCCTCCCCCTTCCTCCCTGAAATCAATAAAGATATATTTTAAAAATAAAGGAGGAGACTGGGGGTTTCACACACACCTCATTCCCCATCACATTCAATACCCCAACAACACCCATATATTACACGACTTCTTCTGGCCTGGTGTCTATTTTATAATGTTCACAGATGTTGTGGGTCAGGGCTTTATACAGGACACCGGAGGGATGGCTTGTCTGGGACGTCATCTGGGAAAACTCAAATGCTGGGGAAGTGACTAAACCATGGGCAGGGTCAGCGGGGCTGGAAGTATCTGAAACTTCCTACTCACAAGTCTGACCCTACAAGCATTGCCTACCAGAGCACTGCTGGGTCACCTGTCAGTGGGCTTCCTCACAGCTTGGCAGCCTTAGGCTAGTTGGATTGGGTTTAGTAAACAAGGTGGAAGCTATTTGGCCTTTTATGCCCCAGCCTCAGAACTCACACAGCTAGCCCCCTTCTGCCATACCCAAACAGTTAAAGCAGTCACAGCCTGCCTGGACAGACTCCAGGGGAAGGAGATCGGACTCCCTCTCTTTTGTTGGAGGGTTAGCAAAGGCCCATCATAGAAAAGCAACACCATGGCCATCTTTGGAAAAATGATACCCTCCTAAGATGTTCAGGAGAAGGTGTAGATTATTTATTTCTCAAAATATTTTTCTGTTGATTTCAGAGAGGAAGGGAGAGGGAGAGAGAGAGAAACATCAATGATGTGAGAGTATCATTGATCGGCTGTGTGCCCTGACCGGGAAATCAAACTAAACCATGACCTCTTGGTTCCTAGGTCGAAGCTCAACCACTGAGCCACACAGGCTGGGCTCTCAAATTACATTTTAAAGCATTCTTCTATGGCCTGAATGCTTCCTCTGGGGTCATTTTTTGGGGCCATTTATCTTAGTTTCTTTCTTTCTTGCTGAGGACTTCCCTCAGATGGCTGGTGGTCCTTGCTTATTCAGTCATATTTGAGAGTAAGGCAACCTAAAGATTAACTAAGTGAACACCCAGAACTCCTGATTACATAGGGCCTTTTGGTGGGGGTCCTAACATCACCCTAGCTTTCCTAATCCTTCTTAAATAATTTATTCAGGGTTGCTAGAGAAGAACTCCCTTTTGCCCTTTACTTTGCCTAAGGGTAATCCCTGCCTAATAAAGTTTTGATGGTTAGGGTGGAGGGTGGCCCTTATGTTTGAAGACTTCCAGTTCTTTCTTCAGCATGATAACTATATCACAGTGGAGAATGAATGGGCTGTGGGGGGAGATAAAAAGCAAACATAGTAAGTCCCCACTTAATGCCTTCAATGGGTTCTGCAACTTTTGGTGAAACAACAGATAAAACAAAACCAATTTTACCTCAGGCTAACTGATATAGATAAGAGTTAGGTTCCTATGGTGTCTCATCAACATTATAATGAGACAACATTATTCAAGGACCCGCTGGATGGCACAGTTAACTGGTGAATCTAAGTGCTAGACATGAGTGCTAACTGTATTGTTCTTACTTTTCCTAAGGTCAGAAATTTCTCCAAATAAAAGGTTTGGGGGGGGAGGGGCATTAAAAACAACCTAAACATCTAACAATAAGGAATAGTAAAATAAATTACAGTAGCGTATATTTACATGGGGAAACATGCAGTCATTAAAACGTCTTTTTAAAGAAAAACACAATCTTCTAAAAAAGGTTTTCTTAGCCCTAGCTGGTTTGGCTCAGTGGGTAGAGCGTCTGCCTGCGGACTGAAGGGTCCCAGGTTCCATTTCGGTCAAGGGCACATGCCTGGGTTGCAGGCTCGACGATCCCCAGTAGAAGGCGTGCAGGAGGCAGCCTATCAATGATTTTCTCTCATCACTGATGTTTCTATCTCTCTCTCCCCCTCTCCTTTCCTCTCTGAAATCAATAAAAATATATTTTAAAAATACTAATTAACAAGATAAAAAACGTTTTCTTGTAACTACAATCAATACATTAAAAAAAAACTATTACAGCCATTCTATTCTTTAAAAAACACATGCAAAAAAGATCTCATACATTATGTGCTACTATAAAGCAGACATTCCCGATGGTGTCTGAAGCCTGTGGTATACACCTTCATGTGATTATTTGTATTGTCATAGGAGTCGCGTTCACAGGGTGACTGTGGTAGAGTCCTTACAATGAAAGTAGGAGAAGTTGTGGATCGTTCCCTGAAGGGCATCTGTGTCTGTGCTGAGGGCAAGTGAGTGATTCCACTAGTGCCTTGATCCTCTCTTTAGAAATCCTGCTTGTTTTACTCTTTGGCAAGATATGTGCTCATAAACAGACCAGTGAGAAACCTGCCCCACTGTACGCCAGATAAGGCCAAAGCAAGCTGTACGTGGATTTCACTGAGGGCCTACAATTTGTGCCCATCCCTTGGGCAATCCCTCTGCCGCTGCCCTGAATCACTGAGATCTGTATCGTATAGGTCCCAGCATACGTTAGAAAATGGAAGTCCATTAGCACACTTGGCACATTGTACGTGTTTAATATTTACTGATTAGAACTGAAAGTGAAAATACCTAGTAAACTTACTATAGCAAATAAAATTCAGTGGTTCAAGCTAACATTTGCTGGTAACGGTAAAGTCCTTTTATAGACAGATCACTGCATTCCATATACTATTTGGTTAGGGGTCCTGAAATCCTTAGATTTAGAGGGGAAGAGCCAAAAGGTAGACAGGAAGGTGATAACATGGTGGCAGTAACTGTCAATATGTTATGTCTGGCCGGAGAGTGGATAGAATAGGCATGAATGTTGAGAACTGATATCACAAATAAGCTTTGACCAGCAAGAACTTGTAAGTAACAATAGTAGTCAAAGCCACACACAGATCCATATCAACCTAATTCCAGAGAGGGTTAGGATCTAGTTGTGAGGGTGGATTGGTGAGTTACAGGATGTCTTGTTGTCATGGACGCCAGGAACAGTTAAGTAAAGGTCACAGTGTACTCATTTTCAAGGTTAACTGAGGCAAAATGTTAAATTAACCATTACAGTGAATGAAAAGGATCTAACGCCAATTACACTCAAAGCACAAATGAGCTGAAAGTGCTTTGTTTCTTGGGAAAATGATCACTTTATATAGCTGGGAGATTCAGCCAACAACCTTTAAGATAATTAATACTGGAGATCAAGAGCATCCTACGCAGTTTTTATTCTTAGCAGAAAGCTGATTTCATTCAGGAAATGCTGTGTCACTAATTCTCCATAATAAAAGCATAGCCAACATCTATAGGGCACCTACCATGTACCATGCACTGTGCTGCACTTTTGAATTTCATCAGTGCAGCAAGCCTATGATTAGATGCTATCATTTCCATTTTGTAGAAAAGGCCACTGGCGAGTAGTGGGATTAAGTGATTAGCCCAAGCTCCCACGGGTGGTAGGCACCACAAACCAAGACTTGGGTATAGTATAGTCTACACATAGACTGCTTCTCATATCCTCTGAGACAATAGGCAGACTAACGAATGGTGGTGGTCTTCAGAATAATAATTACTTCAGTGTAAGGAAATAAATGGGTATCATCTAAGAGTTCAGAAATGATAACACTAGATGACCATTAGATTATGCGATTTCCTGTCTAATGGAACAAATTTAGACAAAATCTCAGCATTACTAAAACTCCGTTTGCTAGAAAGAACTGCATTCTGGCAATGGAATATTGTATTGAAAGAAATGGTATATTGTGTGGAATGAAAAATGCAGAGGTTTAACATTCAGGTAGATTGAGCTTTTAACTGTGGTTTTGCCCCTACTTTGCTTAGGCAAGATACTTAAGTCATCTAAAGTTTAGCATCTTCATCTAAGAAATGGAAACACCTACTTCATCAGGGTGTTATGAGAATTATAGCTACCTCTTCCCATCTCACTACTGTATCTTCTAGAGATTGGTACACAAAAGGTAAGCTGCCTTTCCCTCCAAAAAGAATAATTTCTGGCTCACTTTGGAAGAGGTGGCCAAGATGTTATGTCAAGAACTAGCTGATGCTTTGGACAGTCTCTTTGTTACCTGGGGCTTCTACTTTGCCATGTGTGAAACTGGGGAGTTTGAATACATGATCTCTAAGCCCAAGCTCCCACTGAATGAATCTAAGAGAAGATTTTGGTTTGTCCTACACCAACCTTGCCTAGTAATCCACATCTGGGAACAACTCTGGAGAGCGTTGACAGGAGTAAGCATCCAAGGAAAGGAGCTAAAAATCAAGGAAAAGGATAGTACGCATTTACATTTGTTCTTCTATTTGTGTCCCCCAGCCAGAAAGCCTCCAGGGACACTTTGAATAAAGGACGATTCAGTTAACACCTCACATGTTCCCAGAAACCACCACCATTACACAAACAGGTAGGGACAGCAGGAAAGCATGCCACAAACTCATAGGATTGATACATTTTGATATAGAGCTCTTTGTTCATAGCCTTTGGGCTTAAGCACAAAGTCTCATCAGAAATAGCAATAGCCCTGACTGGTTTGGCTCAGAGGATAGAGCGTCGGCCTGCGGACTGAAAGGTCCCAGGTTCGATTCGGGTCAAGGGCATGTACCTTGGTTGCGGGCACATCCCCAGTAGGGGGTGTGCAGGAGGTGGCTGATCGATGTTTCTCTCTCATCGATGTTTTTAACTTTCTATCCCTCTCCCTTCCTCTCTGTAAAATATCAATAAAATATATATATTTTAAAAAGTACTGTAAATGATTGAATGTATAAAAACTTCAACTGTGCGCTAAATAAAAAGGAAACCAACCTTCAGTGCTAACCTATGTGTGCATGCGCAAAAGCTGGAAGGCTATTGTTTAAAAAAATGGATGAAGAATTGTAAGTGATATTCTTTGCAAATGCCTTTAATTGTATGTTTTGATAATTACCAAAGAAGGGAACACAGCGGGAAACAATATTTACATAGCACAAAAGCTCACTATGCCAGATAGACAAGGAATTCTTGCAAGTGATTAAAACTCCAGGTTGCAGTTACTAAATGGTCAATGGTGCTTTACATACAACAAAATGTAGACAATAAGACCACATGGGGGGTGGAAATACAACTTTTAGCTTCTATGTTACCTATAACACAATTAAAATCTGAAAACCTCATTTTGGCAGGACTATGGAGAAACTGGTACACTTAAAACTTTAATGACAGCCCTGTAGAGTAAAGCTATAAGCCCTGGCTGGTGTGGCTCAGTTAGTTGGGCGGCATTTGAAAGGTTGCCAGTTCCGATCCTGGTCAGGGCACATGTGTGGATGTGGGCTCAATCCCCAGTAGGAAGCAGCGATTGATGTTTTGCTCTTACATCAATATTTACCCCTCTCTCTCTTACCCTCTCCCTTCCTCTCTCTAAAATTTAGTTTTAAAAAATCTTTAAAATTATTTGCCAATATTCTAAAAAGAGAGAGAGAGAGAGAGAGAGAGAGAGAGAGAGAGAGAGAGAGAGCTATAAAATTCCCTAAGCCTTTCACATGGTAATTCCACACACCATACAGGTAAACTACCAATTACCTGGAAAAGTCTTAGCTATCCCAAAAGCCACACTCCTCAGAGCTAAGGTTTACTGTTAGTAGCCAAGGGGAGAAAAGGAGCTTTATAATTTAAATGCAAATTAAGAGCAACCACTTCCAGCTTCTTTAACTGGGAACTGAATTAACTTCGTCTAGAGGTCACAAACTTTCTGTAAAGGGCCAGATGGTCAACTTTTTTGGCTTTGTGGACTAAACCAGCTCTGTGACAACTACTCAACTGCTGTTGTGGAGGGAAAGAAGCAACAGACAGCATGTAACAAACAGGAGTGACTGGGTATTCCAATAAAACCGTATTTAAAAAACCGGATGTTTTCAAGAGTGTACCAAAGAAGGAACCCTGAAGTAAAATATGGACTTTGGGAGGTAATGATATATCAATGTGGCTGCATCAATTGAAACAAATGTCCCACACTGGTGAAGGATGTTATCTGTGGAGGGGAGTTATCTGAAAACTCCCTGTACTTTCTGCCAAATGTTACTGTGAACCTAAAAGTGCTCTTAAAAATAGTGCATCAACAAAAAACAACAGGTGCTGGCCCTCAGGCTATATTGTCCCATAACCTCTCTTACAGTGCAGTATTCTGAAAACAAGAGGATTTGCCCAACTCTGAAGTCAGATTATCAGGGAAGTAAAACAACTGAATGCGCATATACTATTTTTTAACTTTTATTGATTGATTTGAAGAGAGAGACAGATTAGTTGCATTCTTTGGTTGATTCTTTTATGCGCCCTGATCTGGAATCGAACCTGCAAACCTTGGCATATTGGACGATGCTCTAAACTAACAGTAGCTACCTGGCCAGGACCAGTATTTTTTTTAAAGGAAAAGTGGAACCCTGGCTGGGTCTGTTGGTTGGAGCATTGTCCCATACACACACACACACACACACACACACACAGGTTGCCCGTTCAATTCCCCATCAAAGGCACATACCTAGGGTTTCGAGTTCAATCCACTGGTTGGGCATGATCAGGAAGTACCCAATGGATGTGTGTCTCACACATCCATGTTTCTCTCTCCCCCACCCTCTCTCTAAAATTAATCAAAACATATCCTTGGGTGAGGACTAAAAAAAAAAAAAGTGGTGGTATTTTCTGATTCTACAAAACCAAAATTTTCCAAATCTTGCCAACAGTGTGGTCGATTTCCCAATGGGAGGAAACCACTCAGTCAACACTAGGTCAGTTTAAGTGTGTTCACGTCTCCCCTCCGAAAGTACACAAAAGGGCGCAGACGTGGAATGAAACCAGAGCTACACTTTTCATACCCAGAGTCTGATAAAACCAGGTTATGTTGAAATCCAGCCCTACCAAATCAATAAGACCCAAAAGGCCAATTCTTTCTTTCAGCTGAAAGGCTGGGCAAGATGCATGAAGCTAAATGAAATTGTTACCCTCCCCCTGAACTCTCAGTTAGCTGGCTTGTCTGTCTCCCAACAGGTTAGTCTAATTCTTGGCAACTCCTCACAGTAGAAAAACCTACTGCTGACGGGAAAGGTGTGTCTTGTGCATTTATGTAAAGGTACAAAATAAAAACACCCAGAAACAGAAAAAGTAATTGTTTTTCCCTTTTCCTCCCACAATTAAAAGCAAATACTTATCTTCTCCAGAAACAAAATCCCTATTCTCCCCTGGCTTTAAGGAGCATAATAACTTAAAAACCCAAGACTTTTTGAAGAGCAGTCTTTTGGAACTAAAGTCAACTTCTCAGCGGGTATCAGAATCTTAAAATACTTTCTCCAGGAAAACAGAGGTGGCCGGGCCCTTAAACCTAAGAATAGTAAAAACTGGGGAAATGGCGGCTACCTTCTAATCGCTAAAGGCTCAGAGGTTCACAGGACCAGTGTGTTCTGGTGGAATTTTTTTCGGTGAAAAGAAGGCCGAGTTGTCAGACAACCGGCTTTCTGGTGGTTTCATCTGGGAGATGCTATATTTAAACGTGGGGACATTATAGAAGTTTAAACATATAACAACTGCCTCAGTTAAAGTGGCATCGTGTTTAATAACCTTTATATGGAGTCAGTACGTGCCACTTATGGAGCGCTCACTCTCCGCAGAGAGCAAAACATCTGAGGAAGCTGTGAAAGGTCACAAGGAAGCGAAGTTCTACCCTCTGCAAAGAAACAGTTTAGAATAAAATGAGTAACGGAAGCCAGGTGCAAATGCCTTTCATACAAAGAGTGCAGCAATGCAAAAGACTGAGTGCAAAGGAGCTGGAAAATGAAACAAATATGAAGTTAAATCTGCAGGGAGGGATAAAAGTGATTAATCAAGGAACCAGAAATGGACGGGGGGAAACTGAATGATGTGAAGCATGTCCCAATGAAAATGTGAATCATTTCCTAAAAATTCATTCAAGATTCTGAAGGTTCTAGTTTAATTTGCTGTAGCAGTCTAAGTTCTCCTTTTCTTATATCAGTAAGAGAACTTGTGAAACATTTATTTTTACATTTATTTTCCTTTTTAAAAAAAATTTTTTATTTATTTTTTACAGAGAAGAAGGGAGGATAAAGAGTTAGAAACATCGATGAGAGAGAAATATTGAAGAGCTGCCTCCTGCACACTCCCTACTGGGGATGTGCCGGCAACCAAGGTACATGCCCTTGACCGGAATCAAACCTGGGAGCCTTGAGTCCTCAGGCCGAAGCTCCATCCACTGAGCCAAACCGGTTTGGGCTATTTTCCTTTTTTAATGTCTGTTTTAGGTATTCCGTTTTTTCTTAACTGGAACATTCCTCAAAATAGCCATTGTTATATTAGATTATAATTTCCTTGAGGGATGGCAGCAGTTTGGTAGGACCTAGCTATAAAAGTTTAGCCCCCATGTTTAGCCCAAGCAGAGTTTTTAGGACATAAAATGTTAGGGTGTCTTTAAATAAGATTTTGTTCTTTTTCTTGCATTTTTCTTCTTAAGTGCAGGACAATTGTACTTCCAATGTCCTGATTTTTACAATATCTGCAAATGTCTAAAGGCAATAGGAAAGAGTCTGAGTAGACTTTGATTTTTGTTTTAATTTCTGTTGCTCTATCGTATTAAGGGAATCTTAATGACTAGCTATTATAACAAAGAGACAATTAAGAAAAAAAACTTCTTTTAATTTACAAGTTCTCCAATTAAAAGGATCCAGTGTCTGGCCTTGACAGTAGGATCTATAGTGACTCAAACTGTTAGCGGTGAAACAACACCAGAAGTTTGACCTCAGTCCAGCAACCTTGGTATTTGAGTTCTAAGAAAGGATTCAGAGTCAAGACTCCAATTATATGAGAAAGTTTCTTTAGAAAGTCACACAAGCAGAAAAGGTGAGCCAGCTGGACTGCATGGGCTCAGGAAAAAAGTTAAGAGAGGCAAAAGAAAGGCACTTAGAGCTTATGAATAAGACCAAGGTAGCAAGCCTGGGGGAGGGGAAGAAGAGGGAGAAAGGAAAGTCAAGCCGTCTCCAGAGAGAGCGCTGGGGAAGGAAGAAGGGAAGACACTGATCACTAAGAGAACTTTCAATTCATAACAACTACTTAACAGAAAGACCTCAAACTTGTGCAAATATAACGAAGAACTACCATAACACTAACTGCCCAAAACAGTAAACCGGTCCCCAAATTCTCAGAGTAACAGGTTTCAAGAAAAAAGAGGAAAAGGTATAATGAGAAATAAAACCAATAAATGTTTATTCTGACCATTAAAAAATGTTATGTTCCTTTCACTTCTAGTAAAAATTAATATATATGCCTGAAGCTGCTCTGTCCAATAGAAATATAATGTCACCCACATATATAATTTTAAACTGCCTCGCAGCACGTTAACATAAAAAGAAACAGGTGACATTTTTGACATTTTATTTAACCCAACCTCGCCAAAAGATTATCATTTCAACATGGAATCAATACAAAAATATATATCTCAATATATTACTATTGAGATATATATCTAATATATCTCAATATATTACTATTACTATCTCAATATTTTACTATTTTTATATTAAGTCCATGAAACCCAGTGTGTATCTTATACTTAAAATCTCAATTCAAAGCTAAATTTCTATGAGAAATAACTGACCTATAATTAGATGTCATCAAATTTATAGTTAAGGGCCCTGACCGGTTTGCTCAATGGGTAGAGCATCCGCCTGGGGACTGAAGGGTTCCAGGTTCGATTCCAGTCAAGGGCTACCTGAGTTGCGGGCACGTCCCCAGTAGGGAGTGTGCAAGAGGCAGCTGATTGATGTTTCTCGCTCATCGATGTTTCTAGCTCTCTGTCCCTCTCCCTTCCTCTCTGTAAAAAATCAATAAAATATATTTCTTAAAAATAATCCTAAAAAAAAAATTTACAGTTAAGGTAGATTCACATATCCAAATTGTTCCAAATACACTTAAAAGTTCTCCAATTAACTGAATCAAGTATCAGTTTTAAATTTCAATTGCAATTAAATCAATTCAGTTTCTCAGCCATACTAGCCACATTTCGAGAGCTCAATAGGCTCAAGTGGCTAGTGCCGACCATACTAGACAAAGAAAGCTAAAGAAATAAGATATATTTAGTAGAAAATTAAGGCATTAAAACCAGAAAGGAAACAAACAGTATAAATGTTTATCTTAGTAGATGACAGATCTGTCATATCAATAAATATAAACTGGTTAAACTTAATCATATAAAAAGAAAGTTTTTTTAATATATTTTTATTGATTTCAGAAAGGGAGGGAGAGAGAGATAGAAACATCAATGATGAGAGAGAATCATTGGTTGGCTGCCTCCTGCATGCCCCCTACTAGAAATCAAGCCCACAACCCAGGCATGTGTCCTTGACCAGAATCAAACCCAGGACCTTCAGTCCACAGGCTGACACTCTATCCACTGAGCCAGACCAGCTAGGACAAAAGAAAAAGTTTAATGCACAAAGCAAAATCCAACTTTATACTGTATTTCAAGGCAATATTATAAACAAAGTAATTCTGAAAAAAAACTGAATGGCAATGCCCTACTAGAAAATATAAACAAGAGGAAAATAGGGATCTAGATCTCAATGTCAAATAAGGTTGAATCCAGACCAAGAAGCATTAAACTAGTAAAAGAAGAGCACTCTATTGCTAAATGGTACATCTCGCAATGAGGACATAACAGTTAACAATATCTAAGTAGCAAACATCACATTAACAAGCATAAATCAAAAACCATAGGCAATATATGAAGAAATAAAATCACATTATTAGGAAACTTGAACTTCTCTTGGGCCATGACAGATCAAGTAGATTAAAAAAACTAAAAGCAGAGCCCTGGTGTTTTGCTCAGTGGTTAGTATTGACCTGAAGATGGAAGGGTCTGGGTTCAGTTCCCAGTCAAGGACATGTACCTGGGTGGCAGGCCCAATACTGCCCTGGGTCGGGCATGTGCAGGAGGCAACGGATGGATATGTGTGTGTCTCTCTCTCCCCCGCCCCCAGTCCCTCCCTTCCACTCTCTCTAAAAATCAATGGGGGGAAAATATCCTCAGGTGACAATTAACCAAAAAAATAAATGAAAGTAAAAGTGGAAGTAGAGAAGTTAAACAACATAATTAATATGGTAGATTTGGGTTATGCTCTCTTCTCTGTAACCTGAGAAGAAAGCATAACTCAAAGAACATTCAGAAGAAATAACCAAATATTGGGCTACAAAATAAATGTCAATAAGTTAAATAATGATTCAGATAACATTCTCTGATCACAATGCAACAGAACTAAGCATGAAGAAAATTAGGGCTATAAAACTGTAGCCCTACATAATGAGATAAACAGAGCAGAAGGGAAAGTCAAGTTAGACATTAATGAACTAGAAACAAATGTCATAAGACTAATCAACAAATCCAAACACATAAGCCACCATCTAATCTAATCAAGAAAGGGGAGAGGAGAGAACAAACATAAAATAAAGGGGAAAGAGCCACAGAGAAAATTAAGACTGATAAGAGACTACTATCTCAGCAATGAAAACTGACTTTGCATCCCAATGACCACGATAAGGATAATTTTCTAGAGAAATACATCAAAATGGACTCTAGAAGAAACAGAAAATCTATATAGATCAATATCAAATGTTGTCAAAAAACAATAGACCCCAAAACAACTAGGTTTAAAAGGTTCCAGAGGGGGAATTCTAACAAATCTTTAAAGAACAGATCATTAGAAGGATAAATTGGTGTTAATATAGAAAAAAACCTATTTTTTTCTGAAACAAGTATGACATTAATAAGGAAATCTAACAGACTGTTCATACACACAACATCTATAGACAAACAGCACCTGGAGAGCAATATAATGAACCCAGGAATTCATCATGTTATTCTCTCTCTACTTCTGCATGTGTTTAAGATTTCATAATAAAAAGCTAAACTAAAGCCCTGACCGGTTTGGCTCAGTGGATAGAGCGTTGGCTTGCGGACTAAAAGGTCCCAGGTTTGATTCCGGTCAAGGGCATGTACCTTGGTTGCGGGCACATCCCCAGTAGGAGGTGTGCAGAAGGCAGCTGATTGATGTTTCTCTCTCATGATGTTTCTAACTCTCTATCCCTGTCCCTTCCTCTCTGTAAAAAAATCAATAAAAAATATATATTAAAAAGCTAAACTAAAATGCTACCTAGACACCATTTTCCACTTACCCAAAGTTTGACAACAAGGTGGTGAATGTGTAGAAAAATAGGACCTCTCAAACTTCTAGTGAAGATAAAACAGACAACCTCTAAGGAAGGCAGGTTGACAATGTTCATCAAAATTTCAAGTGCACATGCCTTTTGATGTAGTAATCCATGTTTAGGAATGTGTCCTATATATACACACTCGTACATGCACGAAACGCTGACCATAATTCACTATAGCACTGGCTGTCATAGCAAAGATTCAAAACAGCCTACTAGCCATCAACAGGGAGTTGGCTAGTGAATTATATAGCACATTCATATAAACAAATATCCGAAGCCATAAAAAAAAGAAGAAACTTCTGTTGATACAACTCTGGAAAGCTCTCTAAGGTATTAAGTTTAAAAAGCAAGTTACAGACAAAAGTATAAGCTGCTGTTGGCGCACAAACAGAGAGGTTAGCAGCCAAAAGTGGAAAACTGACTTCTCTACGTCCTTTTGTACCTTTAGAATTTGGAACAATGTGACTATGATCTCAGACGACAAAGAAAATGGCATTTTTCAAAATCTCATCCTTTAGAAGGCATTATTGCCATTATAAACTCTTGATCCATTTAGACCACTTGCTATTCTTCCTACACTTTGCCGTGTGGAAGGACATATTTCAAATAAAAGTTGAGTTCAAGAAACTGTTATCATTTTAAATGGCAAAGAGCCCAGCTGGCGTGGCTCAGTGGTTGGTGCTGACCTATTAACTAGGAGGTCACAGTTTGATTCCCGGTCAGGGCATATGTCCAGGTTGTGGGCTTGATTCCCAGTGTGAGGCGTGCAGGAGGCAGCCCATCGGTGATTCTCTCTCATCGTTGAGGTTTCTATCTCTCTTCCTCTCCCTCTCCCTCTCCCTTCCTCTCTGTTTAAAAAATAAAATAAAATACAGCCCTAACTGGTTTGGCTCAGTGGATAGAGCATCGGCCTGTGGACTGAAGGGTCCCAGGTTCGATTCCGGTCAAGGGCATGTACCTTGGCTGCAGGCACATCCCCAGCAGGGAGTGTGCAGGAGGCAGCTGATCCATGTTTCTCTCATCAATGTTACTAACTCTCTATTCCTCTCCCTTCCTCTCTATAACAAATCAATAAGATATATTCTAAAAAATAAAATAAAATACAGAAAAAAATAAAGGGCATAGAGAAAAAAAGGCACACAGATGATAGGGAGATAGCACTGTAGATCCAGACCATCTAATTAGTGGTTTTCAACTCTGGTTATGCTTTAGAACCCGGGAGCTTCTAAAAATGCCAATACCCTGCACCCCAATCCCAGACCATTTACATTAGATGTTGAGGTGGATGGGCCTAGGTACGCAGACCACTGATCTACATTCTTCACAGCGGTGGTCCTCAACAGAGGGTGATATGGCTCCCCCAGGATACCTGGCAGTCTCAGGAGACCTGTCTGGTTGTCACGGTTGTTCCTGGCATCGAGTGGGCAGAGGCCAGGGATGCTGTTTTAGTAAATACGCAGGACATCACCCCCAGGACAGTGAGCTGACCCAAAATGTCAAGAGCGCTGAGACTGAGAAATACTCCTTTAAAATAAAAGCACTGCTTAATAAAATCATATAGGTTTCAACCAGTCACCCCAATAAATTTAATGAAGAAATAAAAAAGCACTGCTTCTTAAGTAACAGCCCGTTCTAGTCTTCACCCTTAAACAAAGAATTGGTATAAGAAAGCTGTTTCAGTGGCCATTGAAGCAAGAATGTACTTGTGGACATGGTTCTAACAAATACTGAGGCATAACATTCTGTGTATGTCCTTTCTCTGGCTCCTGTCCAGTTACCCTAGTCAAACATTGACGTTCGGTTTATAAAGTAGCCAGGAAGGTCATAAAGTTCACGAAGGGGCAGTGTGTGGGTCAACATGGCCCATGCATCTATTTCACTGGAGCCGTCAGTTTTTTAAAAATATATTGAACTGCCCGAACGGCGTGGCTCAGTGGTTGAGCATCGACCTATGAACCAGGAGGTCATGGTTTGATCCCTGGTCAGGGCACATGCTCAAGTTGCGGGCTGGGTCCCCAGTGGGGGTGTGCAGGAGGCAGCCGATCCATGATTCTCTCCCATCATTGATGTTTCCATCTCTCTCTCCCTCTTCCTTCCTCTACATATTGAACTGGTGCCAATCAGCTGCCCCTTCTGGAGCCAGCATGTACCTGGGAGTTTGCCCCTACCTGACAGACTCATTTGCCCCTCCCCTCCTAGTCCTTGAAGCATTTGAGGTGCCCTCACCCTGCAGTCCTCTGTAATCATACACAGGCAGAAAGCCTCTATTTCTCCATCCTCACCTTAAAAATACCCCCACACCCACTCTAAATTCTAAAGCTCCCAGATCACTTGCCAAAATGGAACTAGCTTTAAGACCTTCTGGAGAGAGATATATGTACTAATCTTTGTAAAACTTTATGTAATAATAAAAAAAAGAAAGGAAAAAAAAAAGACCTTCTGGAGGAGCTAAGAGAAGGTATTCTTTGAGATGATTTTTGTGTGGTGACAACTCTCTTCTAGTTGTTATCATCAACGGTAGGCTATCTGCCACCCAGTTCATCTCTGGGTATTACAAACAAGCTTTAGTTTCTAAGAAGTTCCACTACTGTACAATTCTGTCTAGCTCTTCTGTGAAATTCCTTATAAGGAAAAGACTTCAATTACTGAGGCTTCTTCCAGTATCCTAGATTAGTGTATCCCTCCACCCCTCGCAAAACAGGTCAGAGGCCTTTATGTTCAATGTCCATCAAGAGATTAGGTAATTTTCTTTTCAAAAGCTCATCACTTTTCCTTTGAAATTACAATTACCGAGTTTTGGAGCGGTGCTTTAGAGATTACCTGGTATAATGCACACATTTTATTCATGCGGAAAATGAACCCCAGGGAGCCTCAGACACAGTCAAGGCCACACTCTTGAGCCAGTGGCAGAGCAAGAATGAGAACATTTATTTCCAGATACTGGTCGCATAGGTTTTCCACAATAGCACCATCCCCCACTGTGCCGTTTCTTCTCAAATACCATCCTTGCCAAGACATCTATTAACACGGGTAGATTCTAGCTGCTATAGAAATAAATCAAGTGAAATCTCACCAACCTATTAGAGCTATCGCTTCAACTTGGAGGGGAAAAAGAGGAACTGGGAGTTTTGAGGTTTCTTTTGTTCTTTATTGTGAATTAGCCTGCTTCAGTTTACCCTAATAAGAGGCTGACACCTTCAGAATCTTCTCTAAAACCATAAAATTAAAAGATGGCAAACATGCTGTTCCTAGCAACAGTGACATTTTCTTTCTAAACCCTGAAGTCAGAAGTTGCCTCAACTCTCTAAAATTCTCACAAGTGGCCAGAGATGGTAGAGTAAAACGACTGGAAAGCTCTGGGGAGTGAAGTTTAAGATCCAACAGTCAACACCTCATCGAACTTCCCTTTCCTTCATCATTCTGTGGCAAACTGGTTTGTTAAAACTGAATGTTATTGCAACTTTACCCTATTCCTCTCTTCCTATTCCAACCTAAGCATGGGCATCACATTTTGCACATTGGGTTTTTCCCTGAGTATTCTACCTACTCCACACTTCATCCCTTGCCGTTGACATAAAATGTATGAAATGAGCAAATGTGAATAATGGGTTCTCTTCCCGTGGGAGCTTAGATCATCTTTGCCGCTCCGCTTTATTTTCCTTCCAAGCTGCCGAGGTCCACTCTGATACCCGGATTCGTCCTTTGGGTTTACTTTCGGGTATTTCACAACCAGCCCCCTCCATTCAGCAATTAGGAGTATTTGCTCGGCGGCTGAAAAGGCACCACTCTGGGGAAACACGATCCAGTCAGCATAAGGTGGTGGAATCTATTCCCACCTCAGCTAGGCCTCGGGCAGGATGGGGGCCCGGTCCTCTGGGCTCCCACCTCAATCCCTGAAAACTGCCTACCAGCCCAACCGACAGGGGAGAGAGAAGGTGGGTAAGACACAAAAGTTGAGGCGCACCCAATGCGCCTGGGTTGTATCGGACCCTGCTCTGACCCTAGGCGCCCACCCGTCCCCTATTGCTCAGCACCTAAGCCATGTGCAGCCCTCTAACTGTTTAACATAATACTTAAGAAGACAACAGTTCGAATCCCGCTGCTCCAGCCACGCGCGAGCACTGTCTTACAGCAGGAAAGGAACAAAATGCCATTGCATAATTTATACGACGACCTCGAGGTGTTTCTAAACAGCTCTTACCCAACCAAAAAAAATAAAATAAAAATCTAAAAATAAAAACTAAGCCACCCGCATTCCGCTGGGAAGTTTTAAGGGCGGGGAGGTCTGTCTCAAGTAGATTTGAAGCTAAACATGCAGGTTTGGGGGGAGGGAGTCCCGTCCGAGGTGAGGTTCTGTGTCTACTGATAGGCCCCCGACCGGGTGTACCAGGCCTTGTCCCTGCGCGCCCCGAAATCCGAGCCCCTGGAAGAGCCCCGGGGCATCCCGGAGCCCCGCCCGCGGTTCCCACGACTTAGGCTGCGGAGACCCGCGGCGACACAGGGCCCGTAAGACCGTGGCGCCCGGACCGTGGCGACCGTGGGAGCTCGGAACTCCGCACTTACCGAAGTCCAGGAACTGCTTGATGGAGAGCGGCGACGGGGAGAAGCGAGAGTAGCGCTCAATCTGCTTGGGCACCGGCTGCTTCAGCAGCCACCGGAACAGCCGCATCCTCGCCGGAGCAGTGCACACACCAGCCGAGACACTCAGGCGGCCGCAGGGGCCGGCGCAGCTGAGAAGCGCGGATCCGGCACGTTCGCCAAGCGCGCAGCCTCCGCCTCGGCCTGGACGCGAGGATGCAGCTACCGCAGCTACAGCAACACCGCCGCTCTCCAGAAACGGCCCACCGCCCACGGCTTCCCCAGGTCCCGCCCTCGGAGGCGGAGCCTTCCGCCGCACGTACGCGGCGCCGGAGGGGAGCGAAGGGGCGGGGCAAGAGGGGCGCGGCCGCCGCACGCGCTGGCCGCTGATTGGCTGCTTCCGCCTTCGCTTTCTTTTGTGGCGGGACGCCCTTTCCTCCCTCTGTCCGGGGTCTCAGCCGGCTGGCTGGTGCCACTACCGCACGTCCCGCCCCCCACTGGGTCCTCAGTGGCCGAAAGGTGGCGGAGGTGCAGGAGGATTGGAAGGCGGCCTAGGCCCACGTCGTGAATCTGGTCCTACACGCAGCTCCAGGCCTCTCTCAAGAGAAGGTACCTCTAACGGGAGGCCTTCCCCGGAGGCTGGCTGCTGCACTTTTAAGCGTTCCTTACATCTCCACCCTTTGATTCTCAGTTTCTGTTTGCCACTTAACTACAGTGGCTGTTTCATGCTCTCCATTACCACCGCCACCTTTGGGCAGAATCAAATGTAAACTCGGTGGTTCTGCTCCGGTCCCGCCCCTCGCTATTGGACAGGATTTGCTGAAACGTCACTGGCTCATTGTTTCGTGCCCCGCCCCTCCCACCCACCCCACCTCTCCCATCCCCCCACCCCCACTCTTGGCGAACACCTTTGGACGGGATTGTTAGGTCATTGGCTCTGCTTTGTGGCCCGTGACTCCGGCTCCCCAACCACCTCCCCCCACCCTCCCATGGGGCCAACAGTTTTAGGCGAGTTAATTAAGTCACCGTCACCACCACCACCATTGGATGGTATCAGATTTTAGGTCACTGATACTGTTTTGTGCCTCCTCACTTCACCCCCTGTGCACTCCCCCTTAATACCATTTGGGCAGGATTAATTATTAGGTCACTGACTCTCTGCTTCATGCCCCCACCTCCACTAGGGTTGAAAGAAACCAATTTAAGGTCATTGGCACTACCTTTCATACACCCTCATCACCGCCACTGCCATAGGACACTTTCTTGCTTCCCCACCAGCAGCACCACTACTTTGGGACAGAAGTGTATGCTTACACTGTGTATTAGGGTTTCTTTGTCTACATAAGAATGAACTTGAACTCAGGGTTCAGTATATGAAATCATTATTTCCTAATGTGAACATATGAAGTACTGCTTGCTTTAACCATTTCTACCAAGCCTTATTTTTATTTTTGGCAACGTGTCAAGATCAATTAAAATGAAAGGCAGGATGTTCTCTGAGGAATGGTAAAAATGTAGTTAGAAACCACTCCTTTGGTCTGATTAGACTGTTTTTCTCACTGAATAAGATTATTGGTGTGTAGCTACTTAGCTTTTGTGCTTCCAATTGGTATTTATGCGTTCAATCCTATTGCATCTCTACTCTGAACTTAAAGAACACCAATCCATACACTCAAAGACATCCAGTGGTCTTCTCCACTTCTAGATTTTCATGTCATCTTGGTGGTGGTATGATATATGAACTACCAGGTCTTTTCCATTCAAACCAAAGTCTGAAAGAGACATACTAACGACCTCTTTATTTTTTAAATATATTTTTATTCATTTTAGAGAGAGGGAAAGAGAGAGAGAGAAAAACATCAATGATGAGAGAGAATCATTGATTGGCTGCCTCCTGCAGGCCCCACACTGGGGATCGAGCCTACAACCCGGATATGTGCCCTGACTGGGAATCGAACTGTAATCTCCTGGTTCACAGGTCAACACTCAACCACTGAGCCAGGAGCTTTGCGTGTGGGCAGGCAAAAGACCCTGAGGCCTGTGGTTCCTCCAGTGACTTTCTCAGATGCTACCTGGAGGCAGCGTGTACTTGTTGGCTATTGTGGGAGTCAGTGAGCAGGAAGAATTTGAATATTGGTAAAGAGAAAGATTTTTCCAACTTAAACTGCAAATACTGCTGATGTTTCTGAGTTTCAAAATCACTTGTTTCACTCCTTTTTCACTACACAAAACGCTACTTCAAATCTATGTATTCTGTTGATTTAATTACCTAAACTGTCATGTGGGTCATGTTATTGATTGTTCAAAGGGTGGCAAATCTTAGAAGTTAGGAATAATTATAATAGAAATTGTTCTCAAATGACCCAGTCCAAAGCTTGGTTCTATCATTAACTAGCTGTGAGACCTTAAGCAAGTCACTTAGACTTTTGCTGTCCCAGTTACCTCCTATATCAGATGAAGATACCTGATTTCTCTCCCTGGCATTTGTGACAATCAAGTGAAATAAATCATCCTATCTAATAAAAGAGTAATAAGCAAATTGACCATCACAAGATGGCTTCCCCCATGTGGTCAAAAGTGGCCACCACAAGATGGCCAGTAAGGGAGGGCAGTTGGGAGG
>PVJC01004804.1:31741-62060 GCA_004026665.1 Murina feae
AAGCCTTCAGGGGATGACAGTTGAGGGGAGGGGATGACAGTTGGGGGGGACCCAGGCCTGCACGGGAGGACAGTTGGGGGCGACCAGGCTGGCAGAGGAGGGCAGTTGGGAGGGACCCAGGCCTGCAGGGGATGGCATTTAGGAGGTACCCAGGCCTGCAGGGGAGGACAGTTATGCAGGACCATCCTGGCAGGGGTAGGGCAGTTAGGTGCAATCAGGCCAGCACAGGAGCAGTTAGGCATTGATCAGGATGGCAGGGGAGTGGTTAGGGGCAATCAGCAGGTGAGAGGTTAGGAGCCAACAGTCCTGGATTGTGAAAGGGATATCTGACTGCCCTTTTAGGCCCAATCCCACCGGTGGGATCCCAGATTGGAAAGGATGCAGGTTGGTCTGAGGGACACCACCCCCACCCCCACTCTGTGCACTAATTTCATGCACCGGGCCTCTAGTATCTAATATAAACACAAGATATCGTTGTACCTGTTTTATACAGCAGCACATACATTTTTAGCTAATAGTTTTGTGTAAATTGGCAATATCCAGAAGCTAAACCAGTGGGCTGATTTCAGTGAGAGTTGTAGTTATAAGAGACAGATCTTGAGAGAAATAAAGAGATCTTGATGAACATTTTTTTTTATTTCTGCACACACCATGGTCTTGGCCAGAGGCCCCACTTCCAGTGGTTTTCAAAGCAAGATGCCTGGACCAGCAGCAGAAGTGTCACCTGGGAACTTGGTAGAAAGCACTCTTGGACCTCACCTTAGACCTACTGAATCAGGAACTCTGTTGTGGGGTCTGGCAAGCTATGGGGGTTTTTAAGATAAAGCCACAAATTCTTTTATATTCTTCTCCTCAAGAGATTTGTGGTACACGCTTCTCACAAACAGGATAGCCAGAGTGATGAGACCTCACTTCAAACAGTAGCTTATAAAACAAATTCAGCCTTACAAAATATCTGACCAGTAATTCCTCAAAACCATCAAGGTCATTAAAAACAAGAAAACTGTCATGACCAAGAGAAGCCTAAGGAGACATTGTAGCGAAATATAAGGTGCTATTCTGGATGGGATTCTGGAACATATACACTGAGTGTCCAGATTATTATGGACACCACGTTTGTAGGCTAATTAGCTATAGTTTCGCGCCGAAGTTGCTAGAGGGCCAGACCATTATAAATAGGGAAGCAGGTTGTTTAGCACGACAGTAGAAGTGATTTTTTTCTGAAGATATGGGTAAACAACTCAATTTAACAGCCTTTGAACGTGGGATAAATTTGAATGTGAGTGGCCAGATTATTATGACCACCCCATCAGTACTTCGTTGGGCCACATTTTGCCTTCAATACTACGACAACTCTTCTTGGCATTGACTCCACGAGATGTTGAAAAGTCATACGGGGAATCTGACACCATGCCTGATGAATAGCACTGTCCCATTCTATGAGATTTGATGGTTGTGGAACCAGCTGCCTGATGGCTCTTTTAACTTCGTCCCACAAATGCTCAATTGGATTGAGATCTAGTGATTGTGGGGGCCACCTGAGCAAGGTAAAGTCTCCCTCATGTTCTTGAAACCACTCCTGCACAATACGAGCACCGTGGCATGGGACATTGGCTTGTTGGGAGAAGCCATCTCCATTGGGATACGCCATCAACATGATAGAATGAACGTGATCAGCAACGATACTTAGGTATGTTGTGCTATTCAGACATGTTCCACATGAATTAAAGGGCCCAAATCATGCCAGAAAACATGCCCCAAACCATAACACTGCCCCCACCAGCTTGAAGGGTTGTACTCATGCATGTGGGGTGCATGCTTTCATGCTGTTTCCGCCAAATTCTCACTCTGCCATTTGCATGACTTTTTTCTAATGCTCGACTGTCCAATCCTTGTGTTCCTGTGCAAGTTGGAGACGTTTTATCTTGGCCTTCGGCTTCCATATCCCATAAGATGCAGTGTACGGCTAATTTGTCTGCAAACGTCAGGTGGTCATAATAATCTGGCTACTTACGTTCACGTATATTCCAAGTTCAAAGGCTGTTAAATCGCATTGTTTACCCATATCTTCAAAAAAATCACTTCTCCTGTCGTGCTAAACAACCTGCTTCCCTATTTATAATGGTCTGGCCCTCTAGCAACTTCAGCGCGAAATTATAGCTAATTTGCACAAAATTATAGCTAATTATAGGTGGTCATAATAACTGGACACTCTGTGTACAAGGACATTCTGTGAAAACTAAGAAATTCTGAATAAAGGATGGACTTGGGACCAAATTTGTTTAATAATAATGTATCAACATTTGTTCCTGAATAATTGTAACAAATATACCAAGCTAATACAAGAATGGGGACTTCTGTACTATCTTCTCAATTTTGCTGTAAATCTGTAACTATTCTAAAAAATAAAGTCAATTCTACAATATGGTATTGTTGGTTATAGTTATGTTCTACATTAGATCCCAGAACTTACTTATCTTATAACTGGAAGGTTTGAAAATTGCTAAGAAAGCAGATCTTAAAAGTTCTTATCACAAGGGAAAAATATTTGCAACTATGTGGGTTGATGGGTGTTAATTAAATTTATTGCAGTAATCATTTCACAATATATACATATATCAAATCATCATGTTGTACACCTTAAACTTATACAATGATATATGTCAATTATCTCTCGGTAAAACTGGGAAAAATCAGTACCTTTTGATGACAAAATGTAAAATAAAATATATTCAGATAATATAATGAAAATATGATAGCAATAAAAATGTTATAACCATAGAATAACTACTGAACATTTAAAGAATACGTATTACAAAACTAATAATAATAAAGTGAACAGACCTAGCCGATTGCTCAATGGATAGAGCATCAGCTGTGGACTGATTCCAGGCAAGGGCACATGCCCTGGTTGGGAGTTCATTCCCGAGTAGGAGGCGTGCAGGAGGCAGACAATTAATGATTCTCTCTCATTGATGTTTCTACCTCTCTCTCCCCCTCCCTTCCTCTCTGAAATCAATAAAAATATATTTTAAAAAAATAAAGTGAATTTAAAAAAAGACTGTGGCTTCCATCTTGAGGTTCATATTCTCTCTTTTTCTCTCTGCCTCTGAAGCCACGGGCCATGTTGCAAAGCAGCCTTGTGGAGAGGCCCACAAGAGTGAGCTTGGGCTCTTGCATCTCGGCCACTAATATGCCATTCAGACTGGGGAAGACCCGAAAACTTCAGGGCCACGTGAGCCATGGCCACGGCCACATCGGCAAGCACAGGAAGCACCGGGGAGGCTGAGGTAATGCTGGTGGCTTGAGTTATCACACGTTCAACTTCCACAAATATCAGCCGGGTTCCTTTGGGAAAGCTGTTGTGAAGCATCACCACTTGAAAAGGAACCAGAGCTTCTGCCCAACTGTCCACCTTGATAAACTGTGGACCCTGGTCAGTGAGCGGACACGGCTAAATGCTGCCGAAAGCAAGGCTGGAGCTGCTCCTGTCACTGACGTGGTGCGGTCGGGCTACTACCAAGTTCTGGGGAAGGGAAGGCTCCCAAAGCAGCACGTCATGGTGAAGGCCAAGTTCCCCAGCTGAGGAGCACATTAAGGGTGCTGGCGGGGCCTGTGTCCTGGTAGCTTGAAGCTACATGGAGGGAAGTTCATTAAATGCTCACAAGTGCTTTTGAATTTAAAATTTAAAAAAGATTGAGCTTGGAAGCAGGTCCCTTTAGAAGCAGAGCCCTCCCCTGTCCTGCACCTCAACTATAACCTCCTGAGAGAGTCCAAGCCACAAGCACTCAGTTAAGTGGCTCCTGGACTCCTGACCCACAAACGCTCTCAGTTTGTTGACCGAATGTTTGTTGTTGGCTGATTTATTATGCAGTAATAGTTAACTCATTCTGATGCATACTCAGGAGTGAGAACCGCTGTCCTGCCCTATATACTTTAATCCAGCCCCCTATTCCTTCTAGTTAATTCTTCGGACCTCTGCATACTCAGCATTTTAACATCAAGGGAGGCCTTCCCTGACCATAAAGGTGATTTGTTCTCCCTTGCTATATGGTTTCCTGGTTCTCTGTACTTCCTACTGTAACCC
Organism: Murina feae; assembly: GCA_004026665.1. NCBI lineage: Eukaryota > Metazoa > Chordata > Mammalia > Chiroptera > Vespertilionidae > Murina > Murina feae. Next base: position 35,829 of record PVJC01004804.1, read on the forward strand.
TCAAAACACTCTGGCATAATTCGATTAATGCCAATCTTCAGCACTAGGCATAAGTTCTGTGACCATTAGGCCCAAGTCTGGCTTATTCACTGCTTCATCTCCAGTGTCCAGCATTAAGTCACTATTTATTTGGATTCACAATAAATATTTATTAGATAAATGAAAATCAGCAACTGCCCGGCCGGCGTGGCTCAGTGGTTGAGCGTCAACCTATGAACCAGGAGCCCGGGTTGCAGGCTCGATCCCCAGTGTGGGGCATGCAGGAGGCAGCCAATTGATGATTCTATCTCATCATCAATGTTTCTATCTCCCGCCCCCTCTCCCTTCCTCTCTAAAATCAATAAAAAAAGTTAAAAAGAAACAAATAAAAAGAAAACCAATAACAATAACAAAACCTACCCCAAATTGCATTCCTTCCCATCAGTTTTCAATGGAGAACAAAGGCAAGAATAGTGTTCTGAGCAATTTAACTAATAATAGAAACTTTATTAATTCATAATTTGATGACACCAAAAGCCCAAATCCAAAGTGGAGTGGAACATAGGAGGGGGAAACAAATAACTGCTGATTATCTCATCATCACTAGTTGGTGGATCTTGTTATAAATTGCCTCCAACATCACTTACCTTGATGAAATCCTGGTTTCCCTGTTTTTTCCTCCTCCTTCCGCCTTCACTCTCAACCAACATTTTTTGAGCAACTACCGTGTGCTCTGTGAAAGTACCTATGTTATCTCTTCACAGTAAATCTGATGGATTAATATTATCCTCATTTTACAGGTGAGTGAACTAAGACACAGAAGAGTGAAAATAATTAAAGATGACACAGCTTGTAAATGAGAATCTGAGTTTGAATCCTGGTCTTCTGACTCTTGTTTCTACGTTCTGTCATAATACCAGCCTGCACTTTTTACAACAGACTTTATTGTTTAGAAGAATTTTCGGTACACAGCGAAACTGAGCTGAAAGTATAGGGAGTTCTTGCATGCCCCCACACCCCCATGCGCACAAACTCCCCATGATCAACATGTTGGGCCTGAGTGGTACATTTGTTACAATCAATGAACCCACATTGATACATCATTGGCAACCAAAATCCATACTTAATATGCACTCCTGGTGTTGCACACTATATGGGTTTAGAAAAATGTATTATGATATATATTAACCATAATAGTATCACACAGGATAGTTTTGCTGCCCTCAAAGTCTTCCATGCTCTGCCTATTCATCTCTCCCCGCAAACCCTGGCAGTCACTGATTTTTTTACTGCCTGCATAGTTTTGCTTTTTCCAGAAATCCTATAGTTGAAATCATATAATATGTAGCCTTTCCAGTTTGGCTTCTTTCACTTTTCAGTGTGCACTAAAGACTCTCCCATGTGTTTTTGTGGCTCGAGAGCTTATTTATTTTCAGGTCAGAATAATATGTTATGGTCTGGATATACCATAGTTTATTTATTCATTTACCTATTAAAGGTAATTTCCGTTGTGTCCCAGATTCATTCACCAGCCCATTTTTTAATTTTAAAAGTAGCATTTGAGAGTGTGTAGATGAGTGAACTAGACAAGTGAGGGCTACTTAATAAAGTTTTGCTAAATTTATCTTTAATCAAATATGTGTGTGATTTGAAGCAGCAGCTCTATTCTTCCAAGTGTCCAGATTCTTGATTTTTTTGGGGGGACAAACTATTTTAATGGTGCAGATCCTCTTGAAGTCCGTTCATACTGGTCCTTTCATTTCTAATTAAGGAGGGTTTTCAGTCTTGGTAATCTTTCTCCCCAAAGGAGGTCAGAAAAAAAAATTTAAGTACAGAGATTGTGTAGCAGGATAATTAATTGAAAAAGTAAATCTGGGATTTGTTTTTGCTTCTCTTGGAGGGACAAAGGAGCGGGTAGCTGATCTTCCCCTCCCCCCCCCTTCAAAACAATGGAAGGGGTCTTTGGGTGTGGGTTTAGGATTGCTGTGTCTTGGAGATTTCATTTGCTGTGTTTGTGCAGCTGGGTACTTTGGTTGCTAGGACTGAAAACAGAAGTTGGAAGGTATAGGAGACATTTTAGTCATCTTGCATTCCTCTTGCATTGGTAACTATATTTACTTCCCCATGCAGTGCATTTGTGCTTTGGAGGGGGGGGCGGTGAAAATAGCCCACGTTAGTTGTAGTAATAAGATATATGTCTCAATCAAAAAACTAGTGAGCTTAATTCTAACCCCTGGCTATGGCTCTTGGTGCAGGGATGGGCTTGTGACCCAATTTAGGACAACGGGAAAGGAGGAGACATTTCCTGGGGGTGTCTGTGACAGAAACCTGCTTGCTATTCAGAGGAAGCTTCTGGAATAATTTTCTCTCTCTCTCTCTCTCTCTCTCTCTCTCTCTCTCTCTCTCTCTGCCCTAAAGACATGGTTGTTTTACCATTGCCTTAATAAAAGCTTTGAGCAGGGCCAGAGCAGTGGGCAGTCTTTCCAACTTGAGGTAGACTCCACGCCTGGCCCCGCAACTTCCAAATTAATTCCTTCTAGTCTCTCTTTCATTTTGTGTGCAGCCTTCTCCAGAACCTGAACCCTGAATGGTAACCCTGAGCCACACGGGATGTGTAAGGGGCTCCCACAATTTTGATACGCTGGTTAAGTCAAATACAGGGGTGGGCAAAAGTAGCTTTGCAGTTGTGACTACACAAAACACAGGGTTTATTATTGTTTAAAAAAGTGATTGTAATCATAACCTGGACCCCTGTAAACCTACTTTTGCCCATCCCATATATTATTAAAATTAATTTCAGCTGGTTCTTTTAACCCTTTCTTGTGTGACTTCCAGAAAATGTAAAATTGCAGCTGGGGCTCACATTTGGGGCTCACATTAGATCTCTATTGGATGGCGCTGAGCTCGATATATTGCAGAGTATACCTTTCACTCCTCTTTAAATAGAAAACTAGGGGCCCAGTGCACAAAAATTTGTGCACTGGGGGGATGGTCCCTCAGCCTGGCCTGTACCCTCTGGCAGTCTGGGACCCCTTGGGGGATGTCCACCTGCTAGTTTGCCTGGCCAGCCTGGGTGAGGGGCTGATGGCTGTTTGTAGGTTGGCCAAGTCCCCCAGTGGGCACCCTCACCCCATGGAGGTGTGGCTAGCCTGAGTGAGGGGCTGAGGGCCATTTTCAGGCTGCCCACAGCTCCCATTGACCCAATGTCCCAGTGAGGCTGGTTGGAATCGGGTTTCTGGGGTTTATTTATCTTCTATAATTAAAACTTTGTTGCCTTGAGTGGAGGCCTAGTCAGGCAATGAAGCCTCCTGTTTGCTTCAGCTCTGTGACTTCAATAATTGAAACATTATTGCCTTGAGGAGAAGCCTGGCCGACCTAGGCAGGCAGTTTCAACTCCATCGCTGGTGCAACGGAAGCCTCCTGTTTGCTCTAGCTCCATTGCTGCCAGCCACCATCTTGGCTGGGTTAATTTGCATACAGCCGCTCTGATTGGACGGTGGGTATGGCTTGGCTGGTGGGCGTGGCTGGCTGGTGGGCATGGCTTGGGTATCTCAGAGTGGTGGTTAATTTGCATGTTACTCTTTTATTAGATTAGATGTACCTAACATTTGCTGCTGGGCTTATTTGTGCCAGGGCTGTGTTAGGTGCAGTCATCCTTCAAAGCACATATGAGTAACCCATTTACAGATGAGAAAACTGAGGCTCAGAGAAGTTATGTAACTTGCCCAAAATCAGCCACTTAAGTATGGGAGAGCCAGTAAATTCAGCACTGGATAATTGCTGAGGGTGTTATTCAGTTGCCAAGGCTTTTCACTCTGCCATGACTTGAAAACCTAAACAAGTGAAGGAAGTGATGCCAAAAAAAATGGGAGGAGATGTGTCCTGTAAAATTGAAATTCCTTCCCACAGACAAGCCCTATTAAAAAAAAAAAAAACTCGCCCAGCCAATGTGGCTCAGTGTTTCACCATCGACCTTTGAACCTGGAGGTCATAGTTCGATTCCCAGTCAGGGCACATGTCTGGGTTGTGGGTTTGATCCTGGGTAGGGGGCATGTAGGAGGCAGATGATCAATGATTCTCCCTCATCATTGACGTTTCAATCTCTCTCTCCCTCTCCCTTCCTCTCTGAAATCAATAAAAATATTTTTAAATAAATAAATAAAACTACTTCCCAGGTCCTCAATGCTAAGTTGACAAACACATGACTAATGAGGAGTGATATGGTATCACCTCACTTTTCATCTAACCATAACTTGGAAAGAGGTTTTGAATGGGTGCTGTTGAAGAGCTAGACTTTCCCCATTCAAAACAGAAAGATTCCTGTTAAGTATTTGCCTATAGTTTTAGATGTGGTAGAAAGAACAACTTGCTAGTTAGCCTTATAACTTCCTTTTTGTTGCAGAGCATCTTGGTGGGTTTGCAGATACGACTTTAGGGTTGGAACTATGATCTTGGCAGGGATAGAGAGTAGACTGAAGGAAAAATCAGGGTGGGGTGGAATGGGGTGGCATGTCTTTAAGAAGGGCTGAGAGTAAAGTATAGCATAGGGAATATAGTCAATCTATCTATATAATAAAAGCCTAAGTGACCATTACGGCAGAACGACCGGTTGCTGTGATATGCACTGACCAACAGGGGTAGACACTCAACGCAGGAGCTTCCCCTTGGTGGTCAGTGCACTTCCACAGGGAGAGCAGCTGCTCAGCCAGAAGCCAGGCTCACGCTGGTGAGTGCAGCAGTGGTGGCAGGAGCAGCAAGTCAAGAGGTAAGGAGTGACCAGGCAGGAAGGAGCAAGGATCCTGGATTTCAAGAGGGATGTCCAGCTGCCAGCTTAGGCCAGATCCCTCCAATTGGCAGGTGGACATCCCCCAAGGGGTCTCAGACTGTGAGAGGGTGCAGGCCAGGCTAAACAACCCACCCTCCCATGCATGAATTTCATGCAACAGGCCTCTAATATATATATAAAAGCCCAGTGACTGGAACAGTGGAATGACTGGAATGACCGGTGCATTGTGGCAGTCAACCAGCCTGATCCAGGCCCCTAATGACTGCCAACACCTCGATCAGGGGTGGGGCCCGCCAGCCAACCACCCACAGCTCCTCTGGTGATTGGCCCCTATCAGGGCAGGCTGGCTGGACCCCACCCGTGCATGAATTTGTGCACTGGGCCTCTAGCAATATTATAACTATGTGTGCTGCTAGTTGGGTACTGGATATATTGGGAAAACACTTTGTAAACTATATGCTTGTCTAACCACTATACTGTGCACCTGAAATGAATACAAAATAATATCAAATGCAAACTGTAAGTGAAAAAAAATTTTTTTAATGTTTTTAAGGGCTGAGGTTGTACTGTCCATGTCCTTGCTCTCCTCACCAATTTTGCAACTGGTGTTTCATTCACAAATGCTTATTTGGGGTGATTCGGTCCATGTGGATTCTGGTGAAGGAGTTGTCTGTTTCAGCAGCAGCTGTAAGAAAGAAGAACAGTGGCAGAGGTGACTGGGAGAACCTAGTTCAAGCAGAAATCCTGGGGGCTGCTGAGGACTGTGATGGACTGTAGGATCTGAGGGGGGATGGGAACACCCAAAGAAAAGAATGGGAGCAGGGCAGGACATTTCACCTCAGTCCCGGGCAGCATGAGGACCCCTAGGTCACATCTGGATAACATATCATACCGGATTATTGGTGAAAGCACCCACTTTCAATGCTTCAAATGGGATCTTCCATTAACTTTCCCAGAGTCCTGTGTTCAAGCTACAAGTGTCACCATTAGGATCTTAGATATGAGATTAGCTTGGGTTTTCCCCCCAAAGTAGACCATGTGAAAGTCGCTTATTTGTGCAATGGTGGAAAAAAACACCACCAGGGTGCAGGGAAGCAGCCCACAGAGGGCCTGCAATCAGGAGAGTTACCCAGCAGGTAACCGCAGCTCCATCCTGCTGGGGAGCTCGTGGAAGCTCCAAACATCAGTCAGAGTTCTGAGAGCTGGGGTTTTCATCCACCCATTCCTGTGGCGTGGGGAGCTGAGAGCTGCTCCTGGGGAGGATGAAGCATTTCCCTAGCACTTTTGGCCTGCTCTATGCACTTCTCAGCATTGTATCCTTTTCTGGTTTTTATGAGAAAACTAGGGGCCTGGTGCACAAAAATTTGTGCACTCAGCGGGGGTGGAGGAGTCCCTCATCCCAGCCTGTGCCCTCTCACAGTTTGGGACTCTGGAATCCATTGGGGCACACAGAACACACAGAGGGCACACAGAGAACATGGAGGGCACACTTCCGTGTGTGCACCAATTTCCAGGCCTCAGCCTCAGGGGCGGAGCTGGCGCGATCCCTCCACCCCCGAGGCTGCCCTGCCGCCTGAAATCCATCGTGGGAGGCATGGATCTACTTCCAGGCTGCAGGGCAGCCTGGGGGCCTGGGCTGGCTCGCTCCCCCAGCCCCCGGCTGCCCTGCCTCCATCACTGGCCGGACCTGCTCCTCCCGCCAGTGGCCACAGGCCGGCTGGCTCCTCCCACCCCCAGGTTGTTCCTCCCCTCCTGGCTCCCCCAAGGCAGAGGTCTTCCATCTGCCTTGCAGGACCCCAGTGCCGCACACCGCTTCTCCCGGGGCTGAGACCTCCGCCATCTTGGCTGGGCTAATTTGCATACAGCCCCTCTGACTGGCTGGTGGGCGTGGCTTACCCGTCCCGGAGAAACGGTTAATTTCAATATTACGCTTTTATTAGTTAAGATTCTTTTAGCACACAGGTGTGTGCTTAGATTATCACATTTCTATTCTTGGAATTTCATGGACTGAAGGGTCCTGGGTTCAATTCCAGTCAAGGGCACATGCCTCAGTTGCAGGCTTGATCCCTGGCTCTAGGTCATGCACAGAAGGAAACAAATTGATGTGTCTCTCCCACATCAATGTTTCTATCCGTGTGTCTCTCCTCTGCCTTTCCACTCTCCTAAAAAAAATCGACGGGAAAAATAACCTCGGGTGAGGATTAACAAAAAATAAGTAAAAAGGAACTTCATAGTAAGAGTAGTGTACTAGCCCTAACCAGTTTGGCTTGGTGAACAGAGCGTCGGACTGTGGACTGAAAGGTCCCAGGTTTGATCCCGGTCAAGGGCATGTACCTTGGTTGAGGGCACATCCCCAGTAGGGGGTGTGCAGGAGGCAGGTGATCGATGTTTCTAACTCTCTATCCCTCTCCCTTCCTCTCTGTAAAAAGTCAATAAAATATATTTTTGTAAAAAAAAGAGTAGTGTGCTATAAGAAGACTTCTGAAACTAGCTTTTTATATTCAGTATTATATTACAAAGGTTTATTTTATATTACTTGTGGAGTCATTTAGGTTTTTCTAGTATTTTTCTCTCGCGCGCTCTCTCTCTCTCTCCTTTCTTCCTTCCTTCCTTCCTCCCTTCCTCCCTTCCTTCCATCCTTTTATTTAGTTACTACAAATAGTCACTAGAGCTGGTGTGAATCTTATTTTTGGACAGGCTTATAGATTCTGTAAGAATGCTTAACAGCTGGCCAGTGTGGCTCAGTGGTTGAGCGTCGACCTATGAACCAGGAGGTCATGGTTCGATTCCCCGTCAGGGCACATGCCCAGGTTGTGGGCTCAATCCCCAGTGTGGGGCGTGCAGGAGACAGTCAATCAATGACTTTCTCTCATCATTGATGTTTCTATCTCTCTCCCCTCTCCCTTCCTCTCTGAAATCAATAAAAATATATTTTAAAGAAAGGTTTTGTTGTGAGAACTGGAGATAGTACCTCCTGGCCTCAGGAAGCTTTCAGTTATGGAGGCTACTGCTGTTTCGATACATTCAAGCATGACAGCTTAGCTTAGTAGACACCTGACCTTGAAGTTCCAGGCCTCCATCTGCCACAAACTAGCTCTGTGGTTTTGGGAAAATTGCTTCATCTTTCCATGCCCAGTTCCTCATGTGTAAAGTGAGAGGCCTGGACTTCAGCTGATCTCTGAAGAGGATATCACAAGTCTATGAGAAGAAGTCTGCCTATAATACTCAATTATTTATTAATGCCAGTGTAGTCACCCGTAGCTATCATTTCTCAGGTACTAACTTATTCAACAGATCCTGAGAGAAGAGCTAGGACAAGCACTTTCCCAGAAAATGGGAGAAAATAATTTTGTTTTGCTTGAGAGAATGGTTTTCAAATCTGAAGGGCAAAGGGAAGAGTGAAGGGGGAAATAACCACCCCCACATTTACCCCCCAAAAAAGCTATGTTTGTGTTCAAAACCAAGTTCAGAACTCTGATATTATTCTCCAATTAGTGCAATTATTTTTTCAGCACTCAAGCTTATTTCATAAGCCAGAACTGTATTGTATTTCCTTTGTGTAACTCCTTGTAGAACACTTTTCTTCTTTTATGACTTTCCCTCCAAATGACTTCATTCTTTCACTGGGGTTTTTTTTTTTCTCTCTCTCTCTCAGCATTCCTGTTGTCACTGCTTTCAAGTGAGAGAGTCACTTTTGTCTTGGGTAAGTTTTATTTGGCAGCATGGCTTAAGGAACACCTGTTCCCATTCCCATTCCCATTCTTACGCTCTGTTGACTCATGGCGTGGAGAATGTTGGATTCCTATATATACTTCATAGTCATGCTCAAAGAATTCCATCTGAATTAGATGTAAGCTGAATTTCAGGAGACAAAAAAAAGTAGAGGAATCTTTTCTCTTCCGAGTATGTAAACCTTCGACCTAGGGCAACTCTTTTGCTTTTCTAATAGGCTTCCTGGCTCCTTATGAGGTAAAAGACTTACTGTACCCTCCTCTTCAACTTCTCCCTGAACTTGCCTACCTCATATCCTCCTGTCCTTTGCTCATAGGACTGGCCACCTTCCTGATAAAGAACCACTGCATACACACCAGATAAGAAACAGCTGCAGCCCTAACTGGTTTGGCTCAGTGGACAGAGCATCGGCCTGCAGAGTGAAAGGTCCCAGGTTCGATTCTGGTCAAGGGCATGTACCTTGGCTGCAGGCACATCCCCAGTGGGGGGGGTGTGCAGGAGGCAGTTGATCGATGTTTCTCTCTCATCGATGTTTCTAACTCTCTATCCCTCTTGCTTCCTCTCTGTAAGAAATCAATAAAAAAGAAAAAAGAAACAGCTGCAATGAGCCCTGGCTGGTGTGGATCAGTGGTCAGAGCATCAGCCCACACACCAAAAGGGTCACAGATTTGATTCCCCGTTTGATCCCTGGTCAGGGCGAGTGTGGGAGGTAACTAAGCAATGTGTTTCTTACATTTCTCTCTCTCTCTCTCTCTCTCTCTCTCTCTCTCTCTCTTTTTCTCTCCCTCCCTCTCTCTCTCTCTCTTTCTCTCCCTCCCTCTCTCTCTCTCTCTCTTCTTATACCCTCACACTCTCTCTAAAAAACAATGGAAAAAATATTCTCAGGTGAGGATTAACAAAAAAATTAAAGAAAGAAAAAAATAAAGAAAACAGTTCCAATGAAATGTTGATTAACTCAGACTGCCGTGAGACACCAGATCTCTCTAGTCACACCAGGAGAATGGAAAGAACAAAGAGAAGGAGAGGGTGGGTGAATTCATGGTTCAAGCCTCAGAATGACTAAGCCCAAGATGGTGCCAAGCAAGGACCAGGGAGCCAAGAGACAGAGCAAGGGATGGCGTCATCCTGGCCAAAGAGACAAGTGAACAAGAAAGTGTGGGGAAGGTCTGGAGTCTGGTCCACCACCTACAAAGTGCATGTGTGCGCGCGCCTTGGTGGTGGTCTTCTCACCACCGTGTAGCTCCTCCTGAAGAGCGTGTTCTCACTAACGACTGCCAGAAACACTTAGAGGAGATGGCAAGTCCTAGGCACTGTTCCCATTCCCCCACATCAAGTTCATGCGAAGGTCACCAATGGTGTTCATGTGCAAGGGACACTTTTAGTCCTTATTTTTCTGTTCCTTTGAATTCAGTGATTCCACGTCCTCTTTTTTTCTCTCCCTGCTTTCTAGTCATTTCCAGATCTCTTTTTCTGACATCTCTGCTTCTATCATCACATCTCCTCCTCTGACACTCCTGCCTCCTTCCTGTAAGAACTTTTGTGATTACATTGGGCCCATCTGGATAATCCAAGATCATCTCCCCATTGCAATCCTAATCTCCATATGCCCCTTAATCATATCTTCAGAGTATCTTCATCCATGTGAGGTAACATATTCACAGGTTCCAGGGATTAGGATGTAAACATCATTTTTGGGGGGGGAGGGTTGGTATTATTCAACCTACAACACCTCCCATGCCCAGGAGGGTAAAAAAAATTTTCAAAGTTTCCTGGAGCAAATTCTGAACACTACTACAAAATACCATACACTGTACATACTCCATACACACCATGGACCACATTATAACTCCTAGATCCTCTTGTAAATTAGTTTCCATTAGTCTGTCCTTAAGGGTGAACATATATTCTGTAGTGTCTACATACACACAACCAGAACCCTGTACCCTTGGTGAGGAGGGCAGAACCATGGAATGGGATAGGAACAGGTCCAATGGAGCAGCTGAAATGATATAACCTTATTTGATGCCAGTCAATCAATATATTTTTTATTGATTTCAGAGAGGAAGGGAGAGGGGGAGAGAGAGAGAAACATCAATGATGAAAGAGAATCATTGATCAGCTGCCTCCTGCATGCCTCCTACTGGGGATCGAGCCCAAAACCAGGGCATGTGACCTGACCGGGAATCAAACCATGACATCCTGGTTTATAGGTCAATACAACCATTGAACCATATCGGCTGGGTGGGAATGAATCTCTTGTTCCCAACAGGCATGATCTGGATTTCTGTGGAAGCAAAGACAGGTGTGTTTTCTCTCATGGCACCTTCTCCCCTTGCAGTAACCAATTCTCAGTTCTTTAATCCGTACTCCCCTCTAGAGCTGACCCCGGTACTGTTTTATGGATATTCTGTGTTTTTTCCAAGTCCTGATTTTTTACCGATGAAGATTTCTAAGGGGACAAGAAGGAATTGAAACACTTTTTCTACATTCTTCTTACCTTTATTTATTAAGATGAAACTATCACTATCAAGAAGACATCTAGGTAGATTGTTCTAAGTTATCTATCCCTGAGAGGGACACGCCCATAGTGCAATCTAGTCCTGAAGATTTAAAGCTTTCAGGGTAGGGATCACCCCTCATTTTGTAAATGAGTAGCTGAGGTGTGGACACTTAAGGAAATCATCCAAGGACATGCAGGTCAGGGCTGTTGACAGCTGCACAAGGTCATAAAAAGTATCAACCAAGATTCTACATACTCAGTTGATAACAGTCATAGATTCAACTTCCCTATAATAAATTCAGCTTCATTGTCCTAAGGTTTTGTAATAATTGAACCTGAACCAGGTCAAAGTTTATTTCACTCGATGAAAGAAAAGTTTACGAAGCAATTAATGGTGTAAAAAGATCATGGAACTTATATATAGTTTACCTATTCTTAGGAGCCAACTGCTTAAAGGATATTTGCCTTTAATTAGGTACAATTATACTTCTGAAGTCATTAAAATAGCCCTTGCAGAACCTCAGTTTAGGGTCATTTTATTAATTATTTAATCCTCATGATATACTTGCAATTTTAAAGTGTATTTCTTTAAACAATGAGCCTCAGCACTTGCATTGATCCAGCCTGATTATCCCTTCTGTTGCCTCAAAATTAGAAGGGTTCAATGACAGGGCTTCAAAGGGAATCAGAAATTGTGTGGCAAGACCAACTCTGCCAGAACAACTGCCCCCATTCACCTTGAGTAAATCCTGGACGCTTTTGCTTTGCTGAGTAAGGAGGGCGGAGTGTTTAGGAATTTGTTTTCCCACCAGTACTAATGTACCGCTTTTAATGGCAATCCCTACTAATACACATCAAGGATTTTTTGCCAGATGAAAGTTAATGAGATGAGTCACTACCAGGAACTAGGCCTTTCAGAAGTCTTCTGTCTTCCTGTCTAAAGTCCACACAACACTATCCTAGGCAGCAGATGTCACCCCGCTGATGGGACACGATTTGGTTTAAACTCCAAACCCTTAGCAAGACATTCAAGAAATGTCCCCTAATTCTTTGTTAATTGCAAAATCTTAATTCTAGTGTGGAAATTTCTTTCCTTCACTTAGGGCAGAGACTATTATTCAGTGCTTGGTACTTGTCAAAGAATCTGGCTTTGGGGTAGTTTCCTGTATTGAAAAGACATTTTTCATGTTCCCTATGATTACAGCTGATCCTTGAACAATATGGGTTTGAACCACGCAGGTCCATTTATACACAGCTGTTTTTCAGTAAATACAATAAATTATTTTCTCTTCTTTATGATTTTATTGATTGATTGATCTTGAGAGATTGAGAGAGAGAAAGAGAGAAACAGAGACAGAGACAGAGAGAGATTTGTTGTTCCACTTATTCATCCATTGGTTGATTCTTATGTGTGTTCTGACCAAGGATCAAACTGACAACCTTGGTGCTCTAACCAACTGACGTGCCATGTCAGGGCCCTTATGATTTTCTTAATAACATTTTGTTTTTTCTGTCTGACTTTATTGTATGAAACCAGTATGTAATACACATAACATACAAAATATGGGTTAATCGAGTGTTTCTGTTATGGATAAGGCTTCTGGTCAACAACAGGCTACTTATCAGTAGATAAGTTTCTGAGGGGGAGTCAAAAATTATACACAGATTTTTCAATTGGAAATGCCCGTATATCTCCTTCCTTCTTCCCTCGCACCTCAGGTTCCCAGGTAAAATGCCGAATGGCCAGTGAAATTTGAATTTCAGATAAACAACAAATGTATTTTTAGTACAAGGATATCCCAGGCACTACTAGGACCATGTTTACACTTTAAAAAATTATTTGTTGATTATCTGGAATTCAAATTTTACTGGGTATCCTATATTATTTGTTTATTTTATTTTTTTGCGAAATCTGGCAACCTTACATGACTGTCTTCTTCCAACTTTGTTTTATTCTTTCTAAAATTTTATTTTAATGGGCTCTCTTCCCAGTTTCATACTCCTATTTAAGGACAGTTTTTTCTTCACCTTCTGCTTTTATTCGGGGGTATTATGTTTCAGTGATTTGGGAGTGTGATGTTCTTTTCTATAAAGGGGCTCAGAGCCTTGTTTTCGAGTGAGGTCTGAAGAGGGCCTCTCTGGAGCCGCCTCTTTGGAGGTTCTGCCCCAGCAAGTAGTCCTTTGAGTTAAGCACTGCCTTGTCTAACCCGCACTTCTAACACAACCCAAGGCAACATTAACACCATGAGTCACTAAGACCTTAGGAGAAATGGTAGTATTGATTTTAAAATTTTATCTTCATCTATTTTTTTAAAGTAAACTCTTCTTTAGATAGACCATATGCATACAGAAGTGTGTCCAGTTAATATGGGCACAGCTAGATAAATTTTCCTAAAGTGAACATACCCGTGTAACCAGCACCCAGATGAAAAAGTCATATAACATTAGGGATGGCATCCTGTCACATGCTACAATATGAATGTGTCTTTTTAAAAAATACATCTTTGTTGATTTCAGAGAGGAAAGAAGAGGGAGAGGGAGAGGGAGAGGGAGAGAGACATCAGTGATGAGAGAGAATCATTAATCGGTTGCCTCCTGCATGCCCCACACTGGGGGTTGAGACCACAACCCAGGCATGTGCCCTGCCTGAGAATCAAACTGTGACCTCCTAGTTGTATCTTGAGGATATTATGCTAAATGAAGCAAATCAGTCACAAAGGGGTAAATAATGACTCATTCCACGCACAAAAGGTATCTAAACTAGTCAAATTTATAGAAATAAGCAGTAGAATCACCATTCTCTTTGCAGGGGTCACCAGAGGCTGGGAGGAGGGAGGAGTTGGTGTTTAATAGGTATAGTTTCAGTTTCGCAAGATGAAAGCATTCTGGAGATGATTTACAACGATGTGAGTGTATTCAACACCACTGAACTGCACAATTAGAAATAGTTCAGGTGAATTTTATGATATATATTTTGACCCCAATAAAAAAAGAAACACAACATTAGCAGCTCCCTAGAAGCACTCATGCCCATTCCCAGGCACTCCTCCTTGTCCAAGATAACCACTATCCCGATCTCTATAAAAAGCTCATCTGCTTTTAAAGGATTCTAGAGTTAGTAAGAAAAAAAGGGTTGAGCAGACCCCTTTCCTCCTGACAGGGAGACCCCTTCAGATCAGAAAAAGAGCCTTGGCCAAGTGGCTCTATTGCTAGAGCATCTTCCAGATACATCAAGGTTGCAGGATACATCCCAGGTCAGGGCACATACAAGAATCAACCAATGAATGCATAAATAGGTGGAACAACAAATTCTCTCTCTCTCTCTCTCTCTCTCTCTCTCTCTCTCTCTCTCTCTCTCCCTCTCTCTCTCCTCAAATCAATTTTTTTTTTACATCAGAAAAAGATTTCACCACACCTACCACATTGCCTGGAATACAGTAGAAGTAGCTAAAAAAAATGCTTGCTAATTGCACGTTGACTGAGAGCCTCAGGCTTGCGGTTGTGACAGGTGCTGAGGGAAGAAAAGAGCCCCGCAGAAAGATGGAAGTGCTGGAAACAAAGCCAGCTACTTTGAAATCTTGCCAAAGGTTAACCCTGCATATTCATCACAGGTTTATTCACTGATGACACATTTTTTTTTCTCGTCCACTGTGTTGACAACATGAACTGTAGGTTCATATTTGAATCCAGCTCAGAGTATATATTTCTTTTTTGTAACTACATGCATAGCACTAACTGCTTATTTTCTTACCAGGGTGTTTATTGCCAATATGCATGGCGTGAGATGAAATAGCTGTGCTTGTTAATACTTGCCTCCAAATTTCTCAGGGGAAAATTCTAAACTCAAGGAAATTTGGGTTCACTTCATTTTACAACTGCCTCAAAGATTTTCTCCACTGGACTTTGTGATTATGTCCTTTTTTCAAGGATGTTCCGAGGAACAAGTGGCGAAACTGGAAGTACTCATCAAGAAGATGGATAAAGGGAGTGTGGGCTAGAAGGGGTCAAGGGAGAAAAGGGGGGAATATCTGTGATACTTTCAACAATAAAGACAAAGAAATTGAAAGAAAGAGGCAATAAGGAAACAGGAAGAAGAAGAGGAAGAGGAAGAGGAAGAGGAAGAGGAAGGAGGGAAGGAGGAAGAGGAGGAGGAGGAGGAGATTGTGATTTTAAATCACAAATGGTAGTGGCTGGGGCAGAATTGAACAATCTTTTAACAGTCTTGAAGCCAAGGGAATATTCCAGGCCACTCTTTGATATCACATGGTAGGCAGATACACTGGCAGCCTTGGAGACATAAATGGTATTGTCATATTATGCTAAAGATAGCTGTTTAGATCAGTAGTCTCAGACTCACTGATCCCTATTATAATATAGTCTATATTTAGCAGTCTTCCTGTACTTAAGGGCCCTGTACTTATCTGAAAAGAAATCCATAGGTGATACCACATACCCTTACACATCATTGCAAAAAAAATCAATGTAATGACTTAGTAGAAAGGAAACATAAAAGTAATTTATAATAAAATATCATGCACCTCAAAATGTAAACCTCAAGCATAACAACGCTAGAAGACAAAGTAGACAGATGCTTACACTAATCACAGATAACATCACTGTGAGTGACAGCTCCAGACACAGACCAACACAGATGCACTCGAGTAGCAAAAAATTACAAAATCTGTACTGTCTGTTTGCTATGATTTCCCAACATGGTGAACTCCTGGAAAGTTCTAAGCACAATTAAATGCAAGCACCCTTCAAGTCATACTATGCTTGTTTTCCTGGGAAATCAGGTGCTTATTTCACTTACATGGAGGTTCAGAAGGACATTAGAAGGTCACTTGGAACATGGGACTATTTCCAATTCTAGCATGATTTGTCTTCACCCTTTATTTATTTTTTAAAATATATTTTATTGATTTTTTACAGAGAGGAAGGGAGAGGGATAGAGAATTAGAAACATCAATGAAAGAGAAACATCGATCAGCTGCCTCCTGCACACCCCCCACTGAGGATGTGCCCGCAACCAAGGTACATGCCCTTGACTGGAATCGAACCTGGGACCCTGGAGTCCTCAGGCAGACACTCTATCCACTGAGCAAAACCGGTCAGGACTGGCTTCACCCTTTAAACGTCAGTAATGCCCCACAAATCATTGTGACAACAAAAAAACACAATCAATTTCTAAAATTTGTCCCCAAAATATAAGGTGACCAGATTTAAAGTGGTACACCATTGACCAGGTTGGGGGGGGGGGTGTCTTTTTTTTCCTTTTTTTCCTTTCTTTTTTATTATTACTTAAAATATTACAAAGAGTAATCGGGACTTTTTTAAAATGCTGCGGCACGCAGGACAAACTGTTAAAAATCGGGACTGTCCTGCCAAAAGCGGGACGTCTGGTCACCTTACCCAAATACCACCTCCCATGTATTACCTCTGACATACAGTAAAAACTTTTTTTTGTGGAAGCGTTTTTAAACTCTTCAGTCATATCCTTGATAAAGGATACATAGCCTCAACAATTCCCCTGTTTGTGATGAACATTCTTTCACATTAAAAAAACTTTTTGATCTTTGATTTTACAATCCCTCCAAAAGAGAGTTTCCCAAGATCTGAGTCAGAAAGATCATCAAGAGAGTCAATAAATAAAAGAAGAGCAAAACCCTGCAGGTTGTCTGATCAGGAGAGCAACTTAATGAGAAGGTGGCATACAGATCTAGGATAGAGGTAAATATTGTAATTGTTTTTGTTCCATTTCTGAAGTTATTGCATTTAGTTGTGTTCTTCAAAAATGTTCAGTAATTGTGAAAATACTGACAAAGTAAAAAATTTTATTTGTGGAAGCATTTTTAAACTCTTCAAACATATCATTGATAAAGGATCATAAATATAAATCAAATATCCTGTAAACATTATCAGTTCAAGTGCATAGGACATTGCCCTCAGGTAGGGTTTCACGTGTCTTGGGGCCAGTGGCGTGCATCCAGCTGCTTCTAGTTCAGAGGATCTCCCTGCATTCACATCTTCTCAACTCTGTATCCGGTGACATCAAGTTGGGAGCTTGCAATCAGCGGTGGTGGAATTATTCACACCACAGAAATTGGCAAATGCTACTAATCGGGTCCACAGTCACCCTCACACCCTCACTCTCAGAGAGCCTTTTGTTAAACAGTTACCAGATACCACTGCCTGGGGCTGGCTCCAAGGAAAGAACCACCTCTTGCAGAAGTACAAAGGAAGGCTTTGTTAAAAACTCTGAAAAGATCAGTCTAAATTGGGCTTGCTAGTGTTTCATCAAATAAGGTACTGCCCAGCCAGTTTGGCTCAGTGGCTGAGTGTTGTTAGGTCTAATCAAATAATTGAATCTATATCCCCTCCCCTGGGAACTGACCTTTAGACCACTTCACAACCTACATTTCCTCTCGCTTAGACCACATTCCACTTGCTAAGACCACATTCCACTTGCTAAGACCAGTATCTTTCCCTTCCAGACTTTCCCAGGGTCTGGACCCGCCCATAGAGTTCCCTGCTTAAAGAGCCCACCTAGAGTCCTTAAAAACCTCTGATTTCCCATCCCTGGGTGCTAGTGCCATTTGGGGGATCAGCCCATCTGGTTTTCCAGATGACCTAACAAATGTATAATCCCTTACTACTCTGGCTTCGTGCATTCCTCCTTTGGTGACCCTAACATTTGATGCCAAAAACCCAGGAGGGTTCCGCGGGGAAGGGGAGCCATCGTCCTGGCTTCAGTCACCCCAACTTTGCTACTCGGAGAGCAGTAGGCAGTGGCAGCTCATCCTGTGCTTACCTCAGAATCATACTCAAGAGACACACGATCGACTGCTGGCCTCAATTAGGCCGCCCTTCCTTGCGAGCCCTCTGGAACCAACCAAGGAGGATACCGGATGAGGAATCTCTCCTCCATTGCTAACCCTCCATCCCACACTGGCCAATCTTCTCTAGGTGGGTGACATTCCACGGTTTCTCTCGTTTTGAGTCTTCTGCCCACTCACTCTCACTGACTTCTCTAAAGTCCTAGCGCTAGGGAAGAATATTCCTCGGCCATTTGGCCTTGGGTCCTTCTGAACTGGGGATGCCCAGTCCGGAGGGTTGCCCCTTGTTTTTCATGGTGGTTTGTTTAGTGGTGGGGACGCCTGCCCTAAACAGTCACCTTTCAACTTGTGATCAGTCACTCACCCTCCTCTCTTGTGGGCCACGCTTATTCTCCTTATCACAGGGAACACTCCCTCCACACCCCCTAAAATGCCTTAGACTCACAGGGGAGACCACGCCCAAGCACCTCAGTGTCTCCTGTAACACTGTGCGGCCACAATGTAAACTAGATAATGAGCGCAATTTAGATAATTGCTGTCACCCAATGGAAAATGGCCAGATACCCGACGAGCAGGCCTTTTTCACCCTTCGGTTTGGACCCTCTCTCTGTCAGTCCTGTTCTACCCATCAGATTCTTCTCCTTCACACAAAATATCGTACCCCTAACACTTCTAATTCTGATTCTACTTTTGACCCAGCAGATCACTGACCTCCACCCCTATATGCGCCCCCTCCATCACCTGTAGTAGATTCCCAAAACCCAGGCCCTCCTAACCAGCAACCACCTTCTCCCCCCGTCCCTGAAAGCCCAAATCCCAAGAACACGAGCTCCAAAATAGACTTTTCCCCACCTAACCTGTGCTCTCAGGCCACCCAAAGTCCACCTTCCACAGCAGCCTCTTATATTCCCGCTCCCATTCTACCCCTGAGGGAGGTAGCAGGAACTGAAGGCATAGTCTGAGTTCACGTCCCTTTCTCTATGTCTGACCTTTCCCAGACTGAAAAAAAGACGAAGGTCTTTTTCCATTGACCCAACTGCCTTTACTAAGGAATTTGAGCACCTGACCCAGTCCTATGACCTGACATGACATGACATCTATGTCATCCTGTCCTCCTCTCTCATCCCAGAGGAGAAGGAGTGAGAGTGGCTAACAGCTCAGGACCATGCCATGCCCTCCCCAGACAGGACAGGACAGCCAACCCAGTTGGCTCTGACACCATCCCCCAAACTGACCCAAAGTGGGACTACTAGGTTAATTCTCCGGGGTGCTGGCTTCATAGCCTTATGATTATTTGTCTCATTGCCAGACTCAAAAAGGCTTCCCATAAGGCAGTCAACTATGACAAACTTAATAAAACCACTGAGGACGCTGACGAAAACCCAGCTCTCTTCCTCTCCTGCCTCACTGAGGTCTTACAGAAATTCATCACCTTAGATCCCACCTTCCCAGAGGGAACCCTTCCTCTGAACACCCATTTTATATCCCAATCTGCCCCTGACATATGTCGTAAACTTCAAAAAATAGACACAGGTCCACAAACCCCTCAAAAAGACCTCATTAAGCCTAGCCTTTAAGGTCTTTAATAATAGAAACAAGGAGACCCAAATCCGAAAACAAAGGTGAGATCAGGTCCCGAAGGAGGCCCTTCAGCTCCTAGACAGTGCTCTCATGAACCCCAAACAAAGTGCTGGTCCTCCAACCAAGGGTAAGTCAGGGGCTAAGCCTCCTCCGGGCCCTGCTTCAAATGCAGCAAGGAAGGACACTGCGCCAAGTCCTGCTCAAACCCAAGACCCCCGCCAGGGCCCTGCCCAAGGTACGGAAGGGAAGGCCACCGGAAATCAGACTGTAGTCTTGCCTAAGGTGACCAGACGTCCCGCTTTTGGCGGGACAGTCCCAATTTTTAACAATTTGTCCCGCATCCCGTGGCGTTTCAAAAGTCCCGATTTTTGGAAAGAATGCATGACAAGCTAGGAAATGGCGGGAGAACGGGAAGGGCATATACGGTTTTCAGCGGCCATGTGGCTATTTAGCCAGGATATGAGTTTTATATTATTTTTGTTAATTTTATAATGTTAAACTTTAATAATAACAAATAATTGTTGAGAACTGATTATCGAGAACTGCTTATCAAAGTTCACATTGTTGATCAGTTGTTAGAATTCGACCACCATTGTTTGGACTTAATGAACAATGGCATTTTTTGGGATTGGCAACGACGAAAACATTTTGTAACTGTCAGACGATACACATCGTGCTGCGTGCTAGTAAGCTAGTTAAACAAGTGATGTATTACAAATCAGCTATTCAGATAATTTAGGTAAGTAATTTATTTATTTCATAAATACATACATTTTCTTGAATTTAGCAGACAGTACTTGTATTATTTATATTTTATAGTGGCGGCAAAAAGTCTAGCACTGGCCTTGAAAGTGACACTTACGACTTATGTTATGGCAAATTCAGAGAAAAAATAATACAAGTTAGTATTATTATTATTTAGAAAGAAATATAGGATTAAAATTAAAATAATAATGCGCTGTCCTTACCAGGAACTAATGCTGCAACTGAACGCGTTTTTTCTACGGTAAATAAAGTGTGGACTTCAGAAAAATCACAATTAAGTGCTGAGACTTTGAAAGCCATTTTATGTGTGAAATATAATTTAACAAATTCTTGCGAAAAATTTCATGACCTTTTAAACGACAGCAATTTACTAAAAAAAATTCACTCAAATGAGAAATATGCCAAAGAATAAAATAATACTATACATAAATGTTTAATTTATTATATTTTTAAATTGTACTTATGTCGAAATTTTAAAAAATATATTACAATACTGTTTTTGCATTCTATGAAAATTTTTGTTGCTCCATATAGACCAAATTTTTAATCAAGAACCCCCCCACCCCCTGGTCAGGGTAGGGGAGGATGGGGGAAGGTCAAGGGGGGAAAAGAGAGACATATGTACTACTCTTTGTAATATTTTAAGTAATAATAAAAAAAGAAAAAAGAACCCCCTGGTCAATGGTGTCCCGCTTTACCAATGTTAAAATCTGGTCACCTTAGTCTTGCCCCTCCAGGTTGGACATCAGCCAGTCCAGCAAGGCAACCCTCTGGATCCAGTTCGGAGCTCCCAGGCCTCCTGGGACTGGCCACTGAAGGCTGAAGCTGCCCAGGCCCTGACAAGGCCCCCAGACTTACATCACCAGGGCAGAGCCTCAGGTAATGATTGTAGTGGCAGGTAAACTGATCTCCTTTTTAACTGACACTGGGGCCACTTATTCTGCCCTCCTGAAATTTTCTGGGATCCTTGTCCCCTCCTCAGTCTCTATTATAGGGGTTGACAGATCAGTCTCACAGCCATTAGCCACCTCACCTCTACACTGCATCTTATTAAATACTCCCATTCACTCTTTTCTCATTCTACCTCAGTGCCCGGCCAGGGCTACCATGCATCCCCTCATAAAGCCCGGTTGTCCCAAACCATAGTCACCTACTCAGTTGCACCCTCACCCCACAAAGCCGAGCCATTACCTTAGACAGTAAACACGTTATCTTCTCCATGACTGTCCCCTCCTCTAGACAAGAGACACTCTCCTTTCTCAAGCTTACTGGGTACTTTCACCTCTGGGTTGCCAACTTTCGTCTTCTCGCAAAGCTCCTCTATGACACAGTGAAGGGAATCCCCACTGAGCCTTCAGATCACAAAGCCAGCATTCTCACTCCTTCAATGCTCTGAAAAACTGCTCTCACCTCAACGTCTTCTCACACACCCCCTCCACCTTCCCAAAGAGCAGTTTTACTGCAAAACTGCAAATGCATACTTAACAGTCCTGCTACTATCAGAAGCTGAACTCATTATCACCCAAACCTTCCCATGTTATCGCTAAGGGAAAATGTGGTGGTTTTAAATCCAAGTGGCTGGAGGCCTGGAAACTGCAGTCCTCGTAGACGCTGCAGGGCCTGCTCCCTCCTCCCTCCACTTTTTCTCAAGCTTCATAGGCCTATACATAATTTCCCAAAGTTTGTGGTAACTGAAAGCCTTTGGAGGATTGCTGGGTTAAATATTTCGACAAGTTTTAAGTTCATCTGATTTTAGGAGTTGGATGATACCCTATCACACCCACCAGAACGGCTGTAATCATTAACAGAATGCTGGCCACTCCCCATTACTCCCAACTCCTAATCTTCTTTCAGCAACTACTAATCTACTTTGTGTCTCTATAGATTTACATTTTTTGGTTACAGAAAATCTATAAATGCTGGCTATTTACTTTTTGGCTAAAATGGGTTATTTGTGAACGGATAAGAAGGTTTGTGAAAGTTGCAGAAAAGTTTGTCTAGTGAGTCAGGACAAACCCCTGACACCTGTCCGAAGGGACCCCTTTTCTCCTATTAACAACCCCACCCAGGCTCTCTCCTGATGCTTAAATCCTTAGATTGGAGCCTAGACTTTATTTATTTATTTCTACCACTCATTCACAGTCCTTGACACTATCATTGAAAGCCTCCACAGGTCTTCCTGATTGGTATTTAGGAACCTATCTCCCCTTTTCTAGTCTTCTTAAAGGCCATACACTGCAAAGGACACCGAGTCAGGAATGATCCCATAATACAGGGAAATAACAAAGCAGACCAGGAGGCCACAGCAGCAGCTCAGAGGAAGCCTCCATCTCCCCAACTCTTAGCTATACCTCATGTAACACTCAAATACACTCCATAGGAACTTCAGCCCCTATTAGTCTTGGGACCACCCAGGAAGATCCATGGTTAAAATCTCAGGAACAATATATTCTTCCCCAGGGACGGGCCTACAATATCTTACAGGTTATTCACAATTCCCTACATATGGGATACAGACCGCTTTTACAACTCCTAAAACCCCTCCTCACATGTCCTAGCCTAGCTGCCCTACTGCAAGATATCACCAAAACCTTTTCTACTTGTTACTCAGTATCTGGCCAAGGACAGGTTAGAGCTTCTTTCCCCACTCATCAGGCAAGGTGCCAAATCCCTGGAGAAGACTGGCAAATTGACTTCACTCACATGCCACCTATTAAAAGAACCAAATATCACCCAGCCAGTGTGGTTCAATGGTTGAGATTTGACCTATGAACCAAGGGGTCATGGTTCGATTCCCAGTCAGGGCACATGCCCAGGTTGCGGGCTTGATCCCCAGGGTGGAGTGTGCAGGAGACAGCTGATTAACGAGTCTCTCTCAACATTGATGTTTCAATCTCTCCATCTCCCTCCCTCTCTGAAATCTATAAAAATATTTAAAAAATGAAAGAACCAAATATCTCTAACCCTAGTAGATTAACTTCTCAGGCAGGGTAGAAGCATTCCCACTGCACCTGAAAAGTCCTCCAAGGTCACACAAGCTCTCATTCAGCATATCATTTCCAGATCCAGCCAATCCACCTCATTATAATCAGATAATGGACCTGCTTTCATATCTCAAATAACCCAACAGGTCTCCTCCACTCTGAACATGAAGTGGAACTAATACTCCTTCTACTGGCCCCAATCTTCAGGCAAGGTAGAAAAGGCAAATTCCGTAACGAAGTCTTACCTAACTAAATTAACTCACAAAACTAAAGAACCTTGGACTACTCTCTTGCCTTTAGCCCATATGTGCATCAGGGCAACCCCCTGCACACCCTCCTTTCTTAGTCCCTTTGAACTCATGTATGAACCCTTCTTATTAGGCAACTTCCCTTCCACAGAGACTCTTCTGGGAGACTACGTCCCCATTTAATATAATTTTATTTTTTAATATATTTTTATTGATTTTAAAGAGGAAGGGAGAGGGAGAGAGAGATAGAAACATCAATGATGAGAGAGAATCATTGATTGGCTGCCTTCTTCACACCTCTCCTGCACAACCCAGTCATGTGCCCTCAGCCAGACTCGAACCTGGGACCCTTTAGTCTGCAGGCTGATACTCTATCCACTGAGCCAAACCAGCTGGGCTTGTCACCATTTTAAATCTCGTTCCACAAGTACTGAGAGAATATGTTTATCAGGTCCTCCCTCAACCTTTTACAGGAAATATCCCCCCTACTCCTCAACAGCCAGGGACTGGGTCCTTCTAAAGGCAATCCATCCATCAAATAATGTACAGCCTGATGGCAAGGCCCTTTCCGGTACTCCTAACTACCCCCTTGCAGCCAAACTATTAGGGCATACCCCATGGTCCCACCCTTCAATGTAATTATTCTACAGCCCAGGTAAAGTCAAGCCTCCCTTTTTTTCTGAACTTATATTCAGTTTCTTATTAAGGTAGCTCCTTCCTCCATCCAGTCACAGGTCCTATCACTCTATAGATCCCACTAATCACCCAAAGCCCCTTAATGCCTTACAAGGTCACAGGGCAATATAACAGTAGGTTACCTTCCATCATCAGCTTGTAACACCACAGTTAACCCAAAACTACCAAATGGCCATTGGTCCCAACGGGTTGACTACCAGGTCTCTCTGGAAGCCAATGGTTATATCCTACGGCCAGTCCGTTTTACTTCTTATGCAGCCATCCAAGCCGAGCCCTCAGCTGTTCCTTTCCTTTCCTTTTGTTTTTCCCTTGGATAACTTCCCATTCTAGCATTCCTGTCCAGTTTTGCTGCAATAGAATCTCAACCACTCTTGGTATGTGCAATAGATGCTGATATTTTCTTTTTAATTTCATTTAAAAAATGCTGGCCTCAACTTAGTATATCATTTTCACTAACTCACTAATGTGTAGTGACCCCCAGTTTGAAAACACTGTCTTAGAAACCTTTATTTTTGAGATCTTATGTACATTCCCCTGTTTTATTCCTTTCTCTCTAGGTTACTCTGTTCTTTTCATCTAGAACTTTGACCCCCAATTTACCAGTTCCTTCCTTCCTTCTTTCCTTTCTACGTTTCTTCCTTCCTTCCTTCCCAGATATTTACAAATCACCTGCTATGTGCCAGGCACTGGGCTAGGTGCTGGAGATGCAATGGATTTATATCCACATCCTGGGATTCCAACTTCCATCCAATCCTCATACAAATAAATGCAAACTTTCAACTGTGCTTAGTGTTACCAAGGACACGGGAATTTAACCTAGTTAGGAAAGACTTCCTAAGGAAATGACACCTGAGCTGAGATGTAAAGATATATTCTATTCTATTCTATTCTATTCTATTCTATTCTATTCTATTCTATTCTATTCTATTCTATTCTATTCTACTTGGTTCTATTCTATTGTTCTCTTCTGTTCAATTTCATTAACAGAATGCTGGCCACTCCCCATTACTCCCAACTCCTAATCTTCTTTCAGCAACTACGAATCTACTTTGTGTCTCTAAAGATTTACATATTCTGTGTATTTTATATGAAGAGAATCATATGTCATATAATAAGTAGTCTTTTGTGACTGTCCCCATCACTTAGCATGAAGTTTTCAAGGGTCATCCATGTTGTAATATTGCATGAATATACCACATTTTGTTTACCCATTTGTCAGTTGATGGACATCTGGGGTTGTTTCCACTTTCGGCTATTGAATAATGTTCCTATGAACACTTGTGTGTAAATTTTTATGTTGACATATTCTTTCATTTCTTGGGTATATTCTTAGGAGAGAAATTGCTGGGTCATATGGTAACTCTAATTTTAACATTTGAAGGAACTGCCAAACTATTTTCTAAAACAGCTGCACCATTTTACATTTCCACCAGCAGTGCATTAGAGTTGCAATTTCTTCATATCTTTGCCAACACCTGTTTATTATATACTTCTTTGATTACAGTCATTCCAGTGGTGTGATATGGTATCTCATTATGGTTTTGGTTTGCATTTCCTTGATGGCTAATGATGTTGAGCATCTTCTCAGGTACTTGTTGACCACTTGTATATAGTCTTTGGAAAAATATCTATTCACATCTTTTCCTATTTTTAGTTGGGTTGGTTATCTTTTTATCATTGAGTTGTAAAAGTTGTTTACATATTTTAGGTACAAATTTCTTATCACACAAATAATTTGTAAATATTTTCTCCCGTTCTATGGGTTGTCTTTTCACATTCTTTTAATTTAATTAATTTTTTTAAGAGAAAGAGGAAGGGAGAGGGAGAGAAACGTCAGAGGGAGACATCAATGAACTGCCTCCTGCACACCCTCTACCATTAATTAAGTCTACAACCCGAATATGTACCCTAATCAGGAATTGAACCAGCAACCCTATGGTGCACAGGACAACACCCAACCGACTGAGCCACACTGGTCAGGGCTCTTTTCATATTTTTTTAAAAATATATTTTATTGATTTCTTACAGAGAGGAAGGGAGAGGGATAGAGAGTTAGAAACATCGATCAGCTGCCTCCTGCACACTCCCCACTGGGGATGTGCCCACAACTAAGGTACATGCTCTT
>PVJC01004805.1:0-61977 GCA_004026665.1 Murina feae
CCCGCCCCCCGCCCCGCCAGCCCAGTTCTCAGAACCCGCCGCGCGGCCGGGAAAGGCTCGGGTCCGAGGCGCGCTGCCCGCCGCGCCCGCCGTTTCCTGAAAGTGACGCTGCGCGGGTTTTGAAGAATCGCTCGGCCCCTTTGAAGAATCGCTGGTTCCTCTTTCCGCCCGCCGCCCTTTCTCTCGCTTTCCCTCCCCTCGCGCCCCTTCCCGGGGCTCCCTTCGGCCTCCGCGGCCAGGGGGTCGCCGCCCTCCGCTGTCCGGGTCGTGCTCGTCTTTACCCCGCTCGGGGTCGGGCTCCTTCGCCGCCTCCAGGGGCGGCACCTGCACCCCCATCCTGCCGACCCCGAGGGCTCCGGGCGCGAGTCGGAGCCGCCGCGCTGGCCAGGCCCGCGTCCCTTTGCGGAGGGGGGAGCACCACCGCGCGCCTGCAGGACGGGGAGGGTGGGCGATGGCGGCCAGGAGGTGGGCCTGCGGGGCCCGTGGGAGCCCGGGACCGTCTCCGCTGGAGCTCGGAGTGGCAGAGGTGGAAGCACTTGGAGAGACAGTACTTTGACGTAGTCCGAGAAGCTGATGCCTGGAGACCACCGGGTCCCGCTAGGAAGACAGCCCCCCCCCCCCGCAACCTGCCCCTCCCTGCCCTCGTCTCCTGTCTCCCGGTGGGAGACCCGCTGGGATAGCCGGTACTCCCGCCCGGTTCCCGCACCTCCCGCGGGGTCAGGCTGTGCCTGCCCTGTTGGCCACGGCCTGGCTGCTCTGGTTCTCCCGGCTCAGGAAACAGGCCGGGGCTGGAGCTGCAACCGTTGTCATCAGATGTCGCCCAGACCCAGATGGGCGAGAGGGGCATGGGGCAGCCCTGTCCTGGAATAGGCCCCAGCACATTGCAGAGCTGCTAAGCGGGATGCACCCTGATGGGTCCTGGGAGATCGTCCCAAATTCGGCGCCCCACACCCCTCCCTTGCTGCACCCAGCAGCTGGCAGGCTTATCCCCAGCTGGGACACGGAGGAGGCAAAGCTGTGGCAGAAGCTGCATGCTGAGCCCTCGGGGTCCATGTCCAGCTGTGTGTCCTCAGTGCTGGCTGGAGAGCAGCCCTCCAGAAACCACCCCTGGAGCAGGGCCACACAGGACTCCTGGGCCATGCAGCGGACTGGCTGCTTCAAAGGCTGCCTTTGTATGGGCTCCAGCTGAAGCTACCAAGGACAAGCCCAGCGTCTCAGAAGGGGTGGGGCCCTGTCTGCTGGTTGTTGTTTAGGCTGCTGGTACCATGATTGTTAAAGTTGACACAGAGCTCTCAGTAGGTGACTTTTCATGAGCAGAAGGGTCACTTCCATCACACCGAGTGTGAACGGGGTGGGGCCGGAGTGGGAGGGATGGGGGAGTTGGGCAGAGGTAGTGTGGCCTGGCACTGAGTGGTTGCATGGCCTTGAACTCGTCACCACCCAAGCCCCTCTCCAGGCATCAGGAGTGTCTGAGACCAGGTGGCTCATGCTGGTCTCCAGGGCTGGTATTTGTGGAGCACTGGTCCTGCCATACACTGCTCTGGGCTGTGAACATGGGGAGCAAGCAGGACACAGACCTCAAACCTCACAGAGGGGTGTGTGCGCACACACACTCATGCACACACACATTTGCAGTCACAGCCATGTACGCATGCATTCACCCACACAGTTGCATAGTTGCACATGTACTCACAGCCGTACAATGCACTATACACTCTCATAGTCACATACACACACTCACGTGCACATTCTCACACACTCACACTGATTCATGTCACACACTCACACATCCACGCCCTCACAAGCCCACACACACGCTTGGCTGTGGTTTGTGGGGAAGCTCATTTCTCACTTTGTTCTGCTCAGCACTGTGGGCCTCTGGAGTTGAGCACGGCCACTTTATAGGTGGGGGCACCGAGACAAACTGTGACCGGCCTGATAAAGGTGCACCTACATGATGGCAGGATCCCCTCCCCATCACCCTCTGCTCCTCGTCCGCTTTCAGCAGCTCTTGTCGCACATGACAGTGTGTCATGGAGGGCAGACCTGCTGTCCTTAGAGCGTCTGGTCTCCCTGCTCCTTCTAACAAAACCCTCAGACCTCGGGGCTCAGTGTCGGACAGTCCACCTGCTCCTGCTCGGTGCTGCGTCCCGCCTGTGCTGCTAACGAGCCATTACTGAGACGGTTGGAGTCTCGGGTATTGTGTCCAGTGGTGGCTGCGAGTATTCGTGAGGCCATGTGCCAGGACCCCTAGTGCCAGGCCGGCGGGCACTGACGGGCTGCTGGCTGCAGGGAGCACCCTCCGTTGGAGTCGGAGACTGAAACCAACTTCTGCGCAGCTGTGGGTTTAGGTTCTGGGATGGAATCGGATTCCTAACAGGAAGGGTCTTGGCAAGTCCCCTGCCCAGAGAGGCCAGCTCACCTGGCCCGGCCTTCCGCTGTCCTCTTCTCACCCCGAAAGCGCGGGGATGTCGGGGGGCTGTGGAGCCAAGTCCTACCCTCCATTATCACGGCTTTCCTCAAACTAGCATCTCGCTGCAGGAAATGGGAGGAATACGCTTAAAAGGAAGGACACAGGGCCTTTTGCAAGGACCACCTGAGGCCCACAAGGGGAGGCCTGCCTCTGTGGTCCTGAAGAGGAAGATCCAACACCCGAAGGTGTTACTTCTCCTCAAAGTTATTTCGACATTTAAATCGAAACCCAGTGGAGCTTTTTTCAAACAGAAGAATAGTGCTGGGGACATGCTCTGGGTAGTGAGCTGTTTCACCAGCCACAAAAATGACAACAGTGTGCCCGGGTCCCAGCATTCCACAGCCTGCGGGACAAAACCGAAAGCCCAGCGCGTCCCAGATGTCCTCCCTGGAAGCCTTTAGATTATTGGGGGGAAGGGGGGTCACTCAGTCACTACTGGGACCCCCTAGCCAGTGGGGAGAGGACTATAGTTAGGTCCTGATTTCATACCTTATAGATTCCAGGTGTATTCAAAGTAAACAGTGAAGCCACCACAACCATTATTGTCATTATTGCTTCCTGGTGGACAAAGCAATGTCCGAACACCATTCCTATGGGGAGCAGGGCTGTGGTCCTTGACTCTGCCTCCTCTGTTACAACAGGGCATCCAGCTTTGTGCTCAGAGGGGTCTGTGCCTGTAGCTCAGAGCAAGACAGCCATGCAGCGGCTCCCTGGCCGCACTGTCCCTCAGGGCCGGGGGGCTCTGTCTCTGCAGGCGGGATGTGGCTGGGAGACCCACAGCCCTGCATTGGGGAAGTGTGAGAACTGGAGGCTGGGCAGGCTGGGGGCTCGCCCATCAGAGCCCGTTTTGCAAATGCAGATTTCCTGGAGCCCCGTCTACAAAGGACTGGGAAGGAAGTGATTGGGGCAGCCGGCGGCGGGCCAGGGCAGAGGCACCCTGGACTCTTCCTCCGCAGGGCTGCGGCAGCCCAGCTGGGCCTAGCCAGGAAGAGAGACATCCTGGCCCTGGTGGGGAGAGAATGGAGGCCAAGTTCACGTGGGGACTCAGCTGGACACAGAGGTAAAGAGAGTCCCTTTGTGGGAGGTGCTCTGATCCCTTTGCCGCCCGCCCGCTGGGGTTGAGCAGCTCAGGCTGGTGACCTCCTTTCCAGGTAACCGGAGCGCCCGCCTCCAGGTGTCTTTCTGAGTGTGGCCCAGGCAGAGCACCAACGCTAACCCCCCCAAGAGGGGACTAGAGAGCCTCTGGCCAGGGGGCTTAATCTGGCTCCCCCCCAACCTCCAATGCCCCGGCAGGACCTTACACCCGTGGGGTGGGCAGCAGGCAGGAGTGTCTTTAGAATGCGCCCCGGTGATTCTAATGGGCCTGTTCCCACCACCCATTTCTCTGAGCCCAGGGCAGCGACTTGCCAGTCACATAGCCAAGGTGCAGGAGGCTCCAGTGAGCAGCCCAGGTCCCAGGGACAGATGGGGAGGGGCCTGTGATGCTGAGGATCTGAGCCCACAGGATAGAAAGGGGAGGAAAGGAGAGAAGTTGCTGGCAGCAGGTGCTCCTGTGAGCGGGAGACTTTGGGAATTCATGGACAGCTGGCGGAAGCCTGGAATCAGGAGAGAAGACAGGCGCAGAGTCGCCCAAGGAGAAGTATCAGCTTGGGGATGAGGGGCCATTGTTGTTTTTAATCCTCACTCGAGGATATATTTAGAGAGAGGCGAGAGAGAAACATCCATGTGAGCGAGAAACATCGACTGGTTGCCTCCCATAAAAACCCTGACAAAGGATCAAACCTGCAACTGGGTATGTGCCCTGGAAATCGAACTCACAACCTTTTTATTTTAAAATATATTTTAAAATCATTATATATATATTTTACATTTTTAAAAAATAAATCTTTATTGTTCAGATTATTACAGATGTTCCTTTTTTTTAAACCCCCATAGCTCCCCTCCACCTGGTTCCCCCCACCCACCCCGTTCCCTTACCCCCGCCACCGTCTTCATCCATAGGTGTAAGATTTTTGTCCAGTCTCTTCCCATACCCCTCACACCCCCTTCCCCCTGAGAATTGTCAGTCCATTCCCTTTCTATGCCCTTACTTCTATTCAGCAGTTTATTCTGTTCATCAGATATTTCTATTGACTTAATTGTTATATTCACTGGTTGATAGATATGTATTTGTTGTCACTTTGTTGTTCATACTTTTTATTTTTACCTTTTTCTTCTTCTTCCTCTTCTTAAAGAATGCCCTACAGCATTTCAAATAATCCTAGTTTGGTAGTAATGTACTCCTTTAGCTTTTTCTTGTCTGTAAGCTCTTTATCTGACCACCAATTTTACATGATAGCTTTGCTGGATAGAGTAATCTTGGTTGTAGGTTCTTGCTATTTATCACTTTGAATATTTCTTGCCACTGCCTTCTGGCCTGCATGGTTTCTGTTGAGAAATCAGCTGACAGTCATATGGGTACTCCCTTATAGGTAACTAACTGTTTTTCTCTTGCTGCTTTTAAGATTCTCTCTTTGTCTTTTGCCCTTGGCATTTTAATTATGATGTGTCTTGGTGTGGTCCTCTTTGGATTCCTTTTGTTTGGGATTATCTGTGTTTCCTGGACTTGTAAGCCCACTTCTTTCACCAGGTAGGGGAAGTTTTCTGTCATTATTTCTTCAAATAGGCTTTCAATATCTTGCTCTCTCTCTTCTTCTGGAACCCCAATAATTCTGATGTTGGTACGCTTAAAGTTGTCCCAGAGGCTCCTGACACTATCTTCATATTTTTGGATTATTTTTTCTTTTTACTCTTCCGGTTGGGTGTTTTTTGCTTCTTTGTATTTCATATCTTTGACTTGATTTTTATGATTCTCTAGTCTGCTGTTGGGTCCCTGTATAATATTCTTTATTTCAGTCAGTGTATACTTAATTTCTAGTTGGTCCTTTTTCATATCCTCGAGGGTCTCACTAGATTTATTGAGGGTCTTGCTAACTTTATCAGTGGTTTCTAGAAAATTCTTGAAAAACCTTATAACCGTGGTTTTGAACTCTATATCCAGTCGTTTGCTTTTCTCCATTTCTGTCATTTGTGATCTGTTTCTTTGTCTCTACATTTTGGCTGCTTCCCTGCATTGATAGAGTGGCTTTCTGTGCTAGGTGTCCTATAGGGCCCAGTGATTCAGCCTCCCCAATCACCTGGGGTGGACACTCTTGGTGTACGCCTTTGAGGGCTGGGTACACAATCTTGTTGTAGGTAAGTCTTGATTGCTGTTGGTGTCACTGGGAGGAAATGACCTCCAGTCTTTTCTCCTCATTGTTTGGGGTTTGGAACTTTTAGAGTTCTCTGTCCCAGCTGCAGTCTGTTAGGTTAGGCTGCAGGCAGACAGGCACACAGCTTGGGTGGGGTTGTAAATTGGGTGGGGCAGGGTCTCAGGGAATCACTGGGGCGGAGCAACCCTCGAAGGCTGCCCCTCAGCCGTCTCTACGGCTTCTCGCTGTTTTGGCATCTCCACGCCCTGGCGTCTGCGGGCCCCCGAGTCCCCGAGTCTTGGAGCTTCGTGTCAATGATCGCTGTAAACAGCTCTGCTAGAACGCCACTTGTCTTCCACCCCATTGCCAGACAGCCCGAATCGCATTCAGTGCGACCCTAGAGCTTGGAATCCCCTTCCAAGCTGCTGTCCCAGGTGCATCCGCCACCACCATTTTGCCTGTGCCACCACCATTTCATGCGCATCCATACCTCTCTGTTTTGGCACCGAGAACTTCTACTCAGTCTCAATGCACTCCTCTTGTCTTCTAGTTGTAAAGCTTTCAAGTGCATTGGTTCTGGAGGATGGCCGTTTAGCTTTATAGTTGTTTTTTTAATGTGGTTGTGGGAGGCTGCACATTCAGGTATATACTTTATGCCACCATCTTGGTTCTCCAAAATCATTATATTTTTGTTGACTTTAAAGAGAGAGGAAGGGAAGGGGATAACGAGATAGAAACGATGAGAGAGAAACACAGATTGGCTGCCTCCTGCACGCCCAGTAGTGGGGATGGAGCCACAGCCCTGGTATGTGTCCTGACCAGGAATCAAACCCATGACCTTGTTTCATGGGTCGATACTCAACCCCTGAGCACCCGGCCAGGGCTGGGGAAGAGGAAGGGGGGAGCATTGTTAGCAACTGGCTATTTCTGGAACTCAGCCCTGCCTCTGGTGGTCAGAAGCCAGCCCGGGAGACGGCTGTGTCTCTTCCTGACAAGCAGTGGGCTGGTGTCTTTCCCAGGCTAGTTAGGCTCCTCCTCAAGGCTTTGCAAACGGTGGTGGGAACCACAGCAGCCATACTGGTGGCCAGGTCAGTGGTGGATGGAGGTCAGACAGACCTTGTCTGAGTTCTGGTTTCCCTCTCCTGCTCCAGCTTCCCCCCCTTAAAAATGCAATTCCTTCCAGACTGAATGAGAGCCAGGGTCACGGAGCCGAGGACCCACAGTGTGAGCGACGGCAGGCATAGTGGCCCTTCGGTGAACAGCTGCTGGAGAGGTCCTACTAGAATGTGCTTCTGGGGGCCCCGGCCGCGTGGGCCATGTTGGTGTGGCCTGTGGTGAAGGAGATATTAACTGTCTGGGAAGGAGAGGAGGCCCCAACTATCAGAAGGAACCTGTGTTAGCCTCCCAGGTTCCCAGCAATTCCTGGAGCGAACCAGGACTATGGAGCAGTTCATAGTAGATTAACGAAGAGAAAAAGGAAGGAAGGGTGGTCAAAAGATGTGGCTTCCTGGTCTCGGGTCTGCTGCCAGTCTGCCACGTGGCTCGGGGCAGTTTCCGTGGCGGTGCTTTGGCCGTGGCAGGGGTGTTGAGGTTTTGCACCCATCAGCTCACAGCTGTGCTGAGTGGAGGGTCCGTGGCCCCCTGCACTCACCTTCACTGGCCATCAGGACGGTGGCGAGGAGTGAGGAGGCCAGACAGAAGCAGGAGATGGTGCTTGGCTGGGGAGGGCCGTGCAGAGGAGGTGATTATCGGGGACCTGAAGGGTCACCACGACCCTTGCAGATGCTCAGGGAAAGACCGAGTGCCTCACAAGCGGGAACTCACTCCTTCCTGAGTGATTCCCAGAGGACCTACGGGCGCAGCACCCTGTGGTGCTTTGGGGGCCACACACAGGGCAGCTCAGCGGTTTTCCCAGGGCAGCTGAGCTCCGGGAGGACCTCCCGCCTGAATGTGGGGCGGATCTTGGAGACAGGTTTCCCCAGCGCCATGGCCCCAGCCTGACTCGATCCCCAGCTGGTTAGGGTTTCTTTCTGAGATGTGGGCAGATGTGGGACAAGGAAGGTCGGGGTGGGGGAGGGTGGACCCGAGAGAGCAGAGGGTCAGCCGAGGAGGGAGAGGACTTTCCCCTCCTGGCCCCTCCAGATCCGGTGCCTCCCCAGGGAGCCTGTCCTCACCGCCTGTCCTCCCTGCCTGCATCTCACGTGTCCCCTGCCCTCTCTCTCTTCTTCTCCTCACAGCACCTCCTGCCGAAGGGAGAAGGAAACAGTCAGAGGGGGACGACCCCCCAGACCCACCGGTGGCCCCTCAACCCGATGGTGAGCAGAGCAGGAGCCAGAGCCCAATCCAGCTGGAGGTGAGTTAGGTGGTTCCCCGGGGTCCTTTCCAGGTGAACTTGGGGACCCCAAAGTTCTCGGGAGGGAGATGTGTTCCCTCCCGCATTGCTGCAGAGCCAGGAGCGGCCCGGCCCTGCTCTGGGAGGCGTGGGAGCCAAGCAGAGAGGGGGGGCTCGCCCTCCCCAAGGCAGGTGCCAGACTTCTTTTTCAAAGCGGAACCCTGTACCAAACGGAGCTTGCCTGGAGCTCTGGTCAGACGACACAGATAAAAGCACTGTCCTATGATGTAAAACCGCATTTACACCCTCCGTCTGCCCACACGCATAACGTGGACACGAACGTCACTGGGTGAGGCCAGGGAGGCAGAGGGGCTGTGGGGACACCGCTCACCTCGGCTGTGTGCCTGGTGGCAGGCTGGAGTGAAAGTCCTAATCCATGTGGGAAAGTGTTGCCGGTGGTCACAGTTCAGTGGAGCTCAGAGAAGCACAAACGCATGTGACGAGCTTCTTTCTGGGGCAGCACCACCCGGAGCCTTGGTCTCCAGTATGTTAGTGTCATAGGTAACGCGTGAGCTTGCGTGTTCGTTATCAAGAACACGGAAACGGCACTTGGTGGAATATCTGGGGAACGCATGGCTCTCTGTGCTGTTCCAGGACCTTCTGGTATTTGGGGCCTCCCACCCACGACCTGGGAGCTGTCTGTTCCCTGAGCCCTCAGCCCCAGCCCAGCCGTACCCCCGGCCCTGAGCCACTAGCCCGATGAGCAGCACCAGTAGAAACTGTACCTCTGAGAGCAGAGGCCAAAAGCCCTGTGCATTCAGCAGTGTACCAGGAACCCAGGACGCGGCTCCTCCCTGAGGTCAGCACAGCCTGGAGGGTCAGGCCCGGCTAAGCAGCCCCCAGTGCCAGAAAGCACAAACACCTTTGTTCCTTTACCTTTTTTTTTTTTAAATCCTCACCCGATGTGTTTATTGATTTTAGAGAAAGGAGGGGTGTGGGGAGAAACACAAGCTGTTGCCTCCTGAATGCACATCCTTTTGGCGTATGGGATGCTCCAACCAACTGAGCCACCCGCCAAGGCTGCTGCTTCAGCTTTGACCCCTGGGGCCATCTGGGGGCCTGGGACACAGCCTGTCTCCAGGAACACACAGTCTGGTGGAGGAGCTGAGACGGAGATGTCACCGACCTGGAGCCAGATAAAGAGGTGATCTGGCCAGCCAGTATGGCTCAGTGGTTGAGCATCGACCTGTGAACCAGGAGGTCACAGTTAGCTTCCAAGTCAGGGCACATGCCAGGTTGAGGGCTTGATCCCCAGTAGGGGGCGTGCAGGAGGCAGCCGATCAATGATTCTCTCTCCTCATTGATGTTTCTCTCTCCCTCTCCCTTTCTCTCTGAAATCAATAAAAATCTACTCTTTAAAAAAAGACAGAGGTGACCTGTGCCTGGAGAGAGGCCTGGAGAAGGTGCGAGGCTCCGGCCACCTCCGGAGCCAGCCTCTGTGGGCCTGGCCTGGCTTGGGGTCAGCAGCAATTTTCTGGCACCAGAACAGTCAACCAGCCTGAGCAGTGGCCTGGCTGCCAGGGGCCTGCTCCCTCCTGTTGGGAGCCTGGGGTTGGGCCCAGTGTCAGCCTGTTCCCAGCCACCCACTGGGGGCTGATCCCTCTGCCTCCTGCTCTTTCCCTAGGACTCCCCCGAGGCAGGCGGGGAGCGGGAGGAGGAGCAGGCCTTCCTGGTCAGCCTCTACAAGTTCATGAAGGAGCGACACACGCCCATCGAGAGGGTGCCCCATCTTGGCTTCAAGCAGAGTGCGTCCCTGGGGTGCAGGCAGGGAGGGGGGGCCCGGTAGGGGACCCCAGCTAGGCAGGGCATTGGGGCAGGCACCTCCACGCTGGTGACCCTGACACTGCCTGCCCACAGGGTTATACATAGGGGTACCCCCTTCCCCGTGCTGGGCTGGCAACGGTGGGGCTGGATCTCCACCCTCACCGGCCACTGGGCAGCAGTGCCCAGCCTGCAGTCCTTCGCAGTGGCCCTGGTTCTGTGCCTGCCTGACAGGGCCATGGGAATGGGCTATGGGCCGCCCCTCCTATGGCCGAGACTGATGGCACCCTCCCCTCTCTTTTCCCCAGTTAACCTGTGGAAGATCCACAAGGCCGTGGAGAAGCTGGGGGCTTACGAGATGGTAAGGAAGGACCTCTGAGTCCTCAGCTGGATGGTCTCCCGCACATCCCAGCTGCACCCAGGGGCACTGGGAATGAGGAGAGCCGTGGAGCTGCCCTTGCCTCCAGACAGGAGGAGGAGGGCCTGGTCCTGCCCCTCCCCAGCACCCCTGCATGGAGGGGAGGGAGA
This sequence comes from Murina feae, assembly GCA_004026665.1. Taxonomy (NCBI): domain Eukaryota; kingdom Metazoa; phylum Chordata; class Mammalia; order Chiroptera; family Vespertilionidae; genus Murina; species Murina feae. The sequence continues at coordinate 10,385 of PVJC01004805.1, forward strand.
AGGCTCGCCTTGCCCGCTGGCACTTTGCTGCTCAAAGCAGGTTTCCTCTTTCCCCATCTGTTCTGCCTTCCCCGAGCTCGGAAAGCTGCTTGGGCCAGCAGTCCGGTGGCAGGGGTGGGGGAGGGAGTGCCGGCCTGCTGCCAGACGAGCCCCTTCAATAACCTCAACCTGGCCCCCCTGCTAGCGGGCACCTGCCTCACCTGGTGCCCTTGCAGGTGACCGGCCGCCGCCTCTGGAAGAACGTGTATGACGAGCTGGGGGGCAGCCCAGGCAGCACCAGCGCGGCCACCTGCACTCGGCGCCACTACGAGAGGTGCAGCCAGGGGCAGTTCCAGGACGGGCCCTGTCCTCCCAGGGGTGTGGTGCAGGGGTGGGTGCCTGAGAATGTACCGTGGACAGGGGTGGGGCAGCCAGGCTGCAGGCTCCTGGGCAAGCAGGGTGAGGCGCCCGCTGCCAGCGCTGTCCACAGGAGTGTGCAAGGCTGTAGGAGGAGCGAGGTCCTGCCGGTCCTGGCCTCCTGATGGACGTGCCACTCCTCCTCAGGCTGGTCCTCCCGTACGTGCGGCACCTGAAGGGGGAGGATGACAAGCCGCTGCCCCCCTCCAAGCCCAGGAAGCAATACAAGATGGCCAAGGAGCCTCGAGGGGACGACGGGGCCGAGAGGCTGAAGGCCAAGGAGGAGCAGCTGGGCCAGGTGAGCCTCTCAGCTGCCACCCCGTCCTCACTGCGGATGGCCGCACCGCGCCCTGCCCAGAACACCAAATCTGTTGGTGTAAGTTCTGTGCTCGAGGCCCGTGGGGTCTGCCGCCAGCCTCACTCCAGGCTGTCCCCTGAGGGCCGGGCACCTTGTGAAAACGTGCAGAGCCCTGGCTGGTCTGACTCAGCGATGAGAGGGTCAGCCCACAGGATGCAGGGTCTCAGGTTTGATTCCGGTCAAGGGCACGTACCTTGGTTGCAGGCTTGGTCCCCGGCCCCCGTTGGGGGCATGTGGGAGGCAACCAGTTCATGTCTCTCTCTCACTGATGTTTCTCTCTCTCTGTCTCTCCCCCTCTCTTCCTCTCTCTCTGAAAATCAATGGAAAAATATCCACAGGCGAGGATTTAAAAAACAACAAAAAAGTGGTGCACAGAGGCTGCTGGGTGCCCCTGGGGCCTGCTGGCACCACTTCCCCGCAGGTGCATGGCTCACGGCCCGCCCTGAGGCCTGTCCTTTTCTCATTTTAGATGATGCCAGGAAAGACCAAGATCGAACCCACTGACCTGGCGAGGCCCCCTAGCCAGGAGCAACCCCAGGACAGAACCGAGCAGCCAGGCCCAGCTCCTGGGTCCTCTCTGCCCTTTGTGGGTGCCAGCGGCTGCCCTGAGGCCTACAAGCGGCTCCTGTCCAGTTTTTACTGCAAAGAGACACATGGCATCATGTCACCACTGGCCAAAAAGAAGCTCCTGGCCCAGGTGAGCAAGGCAGAAGCCTTGCAGTGCCACGAGGAGAGCTGTCGCCACGGGGCAGGAAGCCCTAATGGGGAACCCCAGGTGTCCCCGGCTGCTTGCCCCGCAGAGAGTCCCCGGAGCCCAGGAGGGTCACCTGAGAACCACAGGCACCAGCTGGCCCCTCAGGAGAGGTCACAGGGCCCTGGTGGCAGCCTCAGGGAGGAGGCTCAGGCAGGCCCCCACCCGCCAGCCCCCACCTTTACGGGCTGTTTCCATGCCTACCCCACCAAGGTGCTCAAGCCCATCAGCCAGCACCCCCGGGACTTCTTTCCCCACCTCAAAGATGGGGTGCTCTTGGGGTCCCCTGGCAAAGAGGGGCTGCCAGTCAAAGAGCCCACGGCGCTGGTGTGGGGTGGGGATGTCAACCGTCCCTCTGCATTCCACAGAGGGGGCTCCAGAAAAGGCAGCCTCTGCCCCAGGCCCAAAGCCTGCTGGGTGTCCCCCATGGCCAAGCTTCCTGCTGAGAGCCCCGTGCCCCTGCCCGCTTTCCCTGGCAGCCCAGGCCTCGGCAAGCGCAGCCGAGAGGAGGAGGGCTTTGTCCCTGCTGGCAAAAAACTGCAGGCAGTGCCTCCCTTTCCCAAGGAGGCGGATGCCAAGGAGTGCGGGGCCAAGTCTGTGGGGCCTGGTGTGGCCGTCTCCTGCTTGCTGGGCCCAGCCCTGGGGCCTGCCCTCCCAGAGGCCTACAGGAGCACCATGATGCGCTGCCCACTGAACTTCACCAGCACCCCGGACCCCTTAAAGGGCCAGGGTACGTTCCCCTTCACTCCCCTGGTCATCCCAGCCTTCCCAGCTCACTTCCTGGCCACTACAGCCCCCTCGCCCATGGCCGCTGGCCTTATGCACTTCCCCCCAGCATCTTTTGACAGCACCCTTCGCCACAGACATTGTCCAGCCTCATCGGCATGGCACATGCCACCTGCCACAACCTATGCAGCACCCCACTTCTCTTTCCACCTTAATACCAAGCTGTAGGTCGGAGCCACAGCTCTGCGCTGTGCTGTGGAGAGTCTGATGCAGCCTGAGTTGGGGGCACCGCCAGCCCATTCCTCAGGAGAGCTTGGCTGTGCCCAATGCAAGAACGGGCCCATGGGGGGCAGCCTGGCCCAGAGGGTGGCATGGGGTTTGTCTCGGTAGCCTGGGAGCTGGGGTCCAGTTGTAGGAAGGCCTTAGGAGAAGCTGGTGCAGGGCAGGGCTGGCAGCACCCAGCTGGGCCCAGAGAGGAGGCCAAGAATGGGGTGAGGGGCTGAGAAGCCAGCCAGTAGCCTGAGGCATCCAGATACCCACAGAAAATCCAATAAAATGCCGTGTGAATCCACTGCCGTGACCTTCTCAAGGGCTGGTGAGGCAGGGACGTGTTTGGGGTGGGGCTGCCAGTGGGAAGGCAGTGCTCCTCTAGGGGAGGGAGGTGGACACTGGGATAGCAGATCCCTGACTTCTGGCCTCAGATTGGTCAACGGGCGACTTTTCCTAGCTCCACTGGAACTCACCCTGACTTCTGGGGAGCTTATAACCTCAGACCCTGGGAGGGGCAGTTAGTGTGATCACCCCTTAGTTACCAGGTGAGCAGGCTGAGGCCAGGAACGCAAGACCACTGAGTATGACAAACTCAGACAGGGCACACTCAACATGTCTGGCAGCAGGGGGTGGCTGCCAAGGCTGAAGGCCATCCTGCCCAGCCTCCAACTCAAGTAGCTCAGATGGCACAGGTGAGGCACCTGTCCTCCAAGCTGGAGATGGTGATGAGGAAGCTGGGGGGCATGGGCACCGCTGTTGGGAACACTCTCAGGCTCTGCAGGGGGCAATGTCTCAATTCACCCCCTCCTGGGAGCTGCCGGATGCCCATCCTGGTACCTGAGTAGCTGCGTGGCCTCCAGCCCTGAGCTCCAGCTCCCGCACACACGTAATGCCCACCTCTCCAAGCCTCAGGAGCCTCCGTGGTTAAGAAAGAGGGGTGCTGGGTAAGGAGAGGTGTGATAGCTACCTGTTGTGTAAAGGGTCCCCTTCATCTCAAAGCCACAGCAGCCTCCCGGGGCGCGTCCACTGGCGGCAGTGCTTGGTTGGGTTCAGGCTTCTCAGAGCTGTGGTGGCGGCGCCCTCTGGAGGCTGCTCTGGGGATTACACCTCCCCTACTGGAGCTGGACACAGCACTGCTTTGCTTGGGTGTCAGCAAGTGCCCAGGACTAAATGTGAGCGTGCTGCCTCGAAAGCCTCCGTGCACTGTGCCCTGCGGCTCCGCTTGCACGATTTCCTCCTCACTTTCCCGGAGGAGGGACTGTCCTCATTTAGAGATGCGGAAACAACCCCGAGCTCTGGGACTTAAGGCACTGCGCTGGGCTGAGCGAAGAGGCCTGGCTCCAGCAGGGGCACCTGCGTGTGTCTCTGAGCCTGGAGCAGAGTGCGGGAGGGTGGGGCTGTCGGGCCCTGAGGCTGTGTAGAGATCTGAGTGAGATCTGAGTGAGCGGGGAGCAGACGAGGGTCCTGGCCTGGCGTAACAGCCCTGGCTTTTGGGTGGGACTAGTTGCTGGGGTGGAGGAAGGAACCACGCGCAGGCATCCTATTTGGGCGCAGGTTGGGGGGCGCGAACTCTCGGGCGGTGCTTTGATTTTCCTAGTGAGGATGGGGGGAGGGAACGAAAGCTCTGGAGAGAGGGAGCAGGCTGCACTAGGCAGCGCCCCGTGGCCAAGTAGCACCAGCTCTACTTGATTGAGGTTAGGGGCACCAATTCTGGTGAGAATGGCAGCGGTGAGGCCTTCTCCCAGCCACCTCGGGTGTGACGTTGGGGAGGATTCATGCGAGTGGGGTCTGTGCTGGGAGTGTCCAGGAAGCAAGAGGGGGGCCGGGTGCTGAGGTGAGCAAGAGTGGTACTAGTGGGCCATGGGGTTGAGGCTGGGTGAGGAGAGGTGAAGACAGCAGGGACCCAGGCAGGTGGTGAGTGGCGGGGCGTGGAGGGAAGAGACCATTGTCGGAGGAGGGGAGGTCAAGGACCGAAGGGTTAAGATGTGGAAGCCTTGAGATTAGCACACAAGACAGCAGTCTGCAAGTTCCGAGTCCACCCAGGACAGAGGCCTGACCTTCAGAGTGGGAGCCACAGCGTCTGTCTGTAGTGGGTGGCTCAGCCCTCAGGCTGGTGTGGAGAGAGGCCCGCCCTGGAGGGGTGGCAAGGGCGGGGTCTTGGTGGGCATCGTGAGGCTGGCATGGGAGGGAGAGGAAGGGTAGCTGGGGCCCTCACATGTGAGAGATTTCCGTGGCTCAGGGAGGACTTGGGCTCAAGACAACGGCCTGAAGATGCATTTGGTTTGACCTGTGTGGTTTTTTTTTTAAAAAAGTTTCTGTGACGTTGCCTGCATTTAAAAATCAAAAGATCACACATAAAAATTTGGATATCGGGCTTCTCTTTATAAACCAGAATTTCTGGCCATGTGGTACCACTGCCTGGAGCTGGGTAGTAGCTGCTACCCCGTGGACAGGATGTTCCTGCCCATCCGCTACAGTCCCCACTTGGCCCCAACCCTGAAGGACTCCGGCTGTCCCTGGCTCCCCATGGCTCATCTCTTCCAGGTCAGCATTTAGGGGTGCCACGGTTGGTAGCTGGAACAGGGCCAAAGTGAGAGCACTCACACCTCAGGGGATCAGTAAGTGCTGCAAGTAAGAGGTGCCCCCTCCTCCCTGGCTCCCAGCCTGAGCAGCAGGAAAGCACACCACCGCCATCGCCCCCCCCCCCCTCCACGGTGCCCCTCCCAGCGGGCGCAGCTCCAGGACATGTTTTCAGCAGGGTCTGGTCTGTCGTGTGCTACCTGTGTTCCCGAGGAAGTGTGTGCATGTGGACATCAGGCGAAAACACTTCCCAGGCGCCCGTGTCCTCACCTGTGGCAGGAGGTGATTCCCGCATCAGAGCGGTGGGCACTCTAGTGAGATGCTTGGCAGATGAGTCCTGGATGACTGTGCATCACCCTCGTTCCGCGGTCCTCCTGGCCAGCCTGCCTGCCCTCACCTCTCGGCTTCTGAAGTTCCATCGCGTGCCGCTGGTGCTGTCCTATCTGGCTGACTCAGCCTAACCCTGACCTAGGTACCAGCTCTGGCTGTTTTCTGCAGCTTTGAGCTGCCTCAATGTGCAACATTGATTGGCAATGTCTGCCAAGGCAGGCCCAGCCCTGTTGCCAGCCCTGCCATGCTGACTAGACTAGCTGGTGACCGCCTGATGACAGGCTGAGGGCCTGGCCTCAGTGACACACCTCAGCCCCAGGTCCCCTGCAGAGCTGTCTGGGTTCCTACTCAGAGAAAGGGCTGTGGGGGAGCAGGACCTGGGTGGGATCACTTGCCCATGAGCTACCTAGTTGAATGCCTGGGTACTAATTAGGGAAGCAAATTCTCTGGAGAAAATCCAGGTAGGCTGCCTCCCCCCTCCTCAACCTCCCCCCCACACCATGGTCTTTCCTCCTGGCTGTGAGGATAGGCCTTATCTGTGATGGACACCAAGGGTAGAGTGGGAGTGGGACAATTGCAGTCTCATTTGTAAACTGCCGTGGGTGTGGGGACAGCAATAGAGGACAAATGAAGAGAAATCACTCCAAAGTCCCCTTTGTCCTGTGTGCAGTGGGAGCCCTGACCTAGCCCTCACCCCTCCAGGTGTGACTGCATTTAGGATCAGGGACTTTAAGGAGGTAATTAAGATTAAATGAGGTCATAATGATGTGGCCCAGCCCTCACCAGTTTGGCTCCATGGATAGAGCATCAGCCCTCGGACTGAAGGGTTCCGGGTTTGATTCAGGTCAGGGGCATGTGTCTTGGTTACAGGTTCGATCCCTGGCGCTGCTACTGCTGGTGGTGGGTGTTGGAGACAACCAATTAGCATGTCTCTCTCACATCAATGTTTCTCTGTCTCTCCCCCTCTCACTCTAAAACTTAACAAAAAAATATCCTTGGGTAAGGATTAAAAATAAGTTAAGAATGGGGCCCACATCAAACATGACTGGTAACCTTATAAGGGACACACTTTGCCCTTTTGGGGAAAAGGGGGTCACCACAGCAGCCTTCCAAAGTGTAACTTGCACACTTGTTTTTGACAAATGGGGCTGCGGAACAGTGGCCCAGCCTGTCTTTAGCCAAGTCCAGCCTCTGTGTCCAGTGCCCCCCAGCCCCAGACAGCCACCACCCTTTGCCACGAATCCTGCCTGGGTTCCTGGAGGGCTGCTGGCCGTAGGATTCCGTGGTAAAGCTCTGAACCGGTAACAGTGCCTGCCTGGCTTTGTGTGAATTTGCATCTACCTGGCTGTAAACTTGAGACATGCTCCCCTTCACTCACGGATGCCCGCGCCTTGGTCATGATGATCGCATGCTCTTGTGACTGCTGACATCTGTGTGGTTGCAAGAGACAGCTCATGGCCCCCTCCAGAAAGGGCTAGCACCTGTCCCCTGCCAGGGCCAGCACAACCTAATTGGACTCATGAAGCTGAGTCAGTTACGACGATGGTCCACGAGACCTGCACGTCCTGGGGCACCCAAATCTTCCTTGGAGTCTGAAGCATCCCCAGAACCTCCCCCAGGAGTCCCTCTGAGTGTGAGCCAGCTGACACAATGTTTGCTGCCTGCCACTCCACCACCATCAGCCATCCAGGTGTCCTTCCTGGTGGCTATCCGGGCCCCAGCCAATCCCAGGCAGCAGAGCCATGCCTAGCTGACATAAACCATCTTCCCACACACAGAACAAGCTAGACGCGGCTCGGCCGTAAGTCAGGTCCTGGTTTGTAGTCAGGGCAGGCAGCCTTGCCAGGGAGTAAATCTGAATCATTCTGGAGTTCTCAGGAAATAGTCGAGTTTAGCTACATTCAAGAACTGGGACCAGGAAGGCGGACTGGTGCTCTCTAGGAAAAGCCTAGGGTGGTCTGTATGCAAACAATGCTGGCAGCTCAAGGCGGTCCTTGCAGGCTCCTTTACCCCATTGTCGGGCCTGGTCAAGCTCGAGTTTGTACAGGAGGCAGGGAGAAGTCACATCGGACACAGTGGGATCTGGAGTCTAAGTCAGAGGGAGAGAGAGAGAGATGAGATATGCCCCCCGCCCCCGAAGAGGTTTCCACTGACCAGCGAGGAATGAGGGAAGGTGATCACAAACACCAGGGAGTGTGCAGGGAGGCTACCCAACATTCCTCCAAGTCATTTGGGCCCCTTCATTTTGGTCCTCTCTTACATTATAAACCATCTTCCCAAGGCAACAGCTAGAAAAAAATCATATTCACAAACGCCCTTGCTGCTCTGACCTCGGTGCCACCAATCAGACAGGACACACAGGTTGGTGAGGGAGCCATGGGAGCAGTGGCCAAAGGGATGTGCGGGTTTAGAGGTCGTGCTACTGCTGGCGAAAGACTGGAGCATCCAGTTTGTCACTCTTCAGTGTGGGCACTGGGAGCTCCAGTCACTTAAGATTCATACCCGCTGGGAAGAGAACAAATGGCTCATTGAAATGTTCAAAGCTGAGTTTTATTTTTCTGTGTGTTCTTCACATATGATTGAAATTCTAGAGGCAAAGCAGTAAGGCCTGTTTGTATGTTTTCATGTCTGAGTATATAGTATTTTCTTATCTTCAGATTAGATTAGATTAAATTAGGTTCAACAGCATATCTCTTAAAGAACCTCTGTTCTCACTGAGATTTATTTATTTTAGAGCTAAGAAAAAATATTGAAAGCACAAAGAAAGAATGTCTATAGGGGAAATTTTTTTTGAATGATAGCAGGTTTCTCACTAGAAACCAAGGAAGTAGCATAACATTTTTCAAGTGCTAAAAGGAAAGAATGGTCAAACCCAGAATTATATACGGGGAGTCCCCAAAAATGTATACACACCTTAACAGCTGATAGTCCAATTTGGAAAATGAAATGTATTTTTAAAAAATATATTTTATTGATTTTTTACAGAGAGGAAGGGAGAGGGATAGAAAGTTAGAAACATCGATGAGAGAGAAACATTGATCTGCTGCTTCCTGCACATCTCCTACTGGGGATGTGCCTGCAACCAAGGTACATGCCCTTGACAGAATCGAACCTGGGACCTTTCAGTCCGCAGGCTGACGCTCTATCCACCGAGCCAAACCGGTTAGGGCAAATGAAATGTATTTTAATAAACACTGCCTTTATTTATTCAAAGTGTGTGTGCATTTTGTGAGGGGCACCCTGTATACCCAGTGAAGACATCCTTCAGTAGTAAAAGGGAAATTAAGGCATTGCCACATGAAGGAAAATTAAAAACTTTTATTGACAGCTGACCTCTACAAGACTGCCTAAAGGAAGTTCTCTAAACAGAAAGGAAATAATAAAAGCAGAAATCTTGGAACATCAGGAAGAACATTGTAACGAATAAAATGTGGGTAAATACAATAGATTTTCCTTCTCCTCTAGAGTTTTCTAAATTACATTTGAAACAAAACTTGTAACACTGTCTAATGTGCTCTCAACATACAGACAATTACATCCGAAATAGGGGAGGGTAAAGGAACAGAAAGGGAGGTGAGGCTTTTGCATTGCAAACTAGTAAATGTGGTAAGTAGACTGGTAAGTTTCGTGTATAAAATTAATGCAACATCCAGAGCAACCACTGAAAACTGTCTTAAACAAGCAGACACTCAGAAATACTACCGAGAGCCCTGGCCGGCATGTCTCAGAGGTCAGTGTGTCGGCCTGCGCACTAGAGGGTCATGGGTTCAATGCTCAGTTAAGGGCATGTATCTGGGTTGCAGGTTTGCTCTCCATCCCCAGTGGGGTGCATGTAGGAGGCAACCAATTGATGTGTCTCTCTCACATGGATATTTCTCTCTCTCCACTTCCCTTCTACTCTCTCTAAAAATCAATGGAAAAAATGTCCTCACCCCTCAGGTGAGGATTAAAAGCAAGCAAGCAAACAAACAAACACTACAGATAAATCAAAATGGCTTCTAAAAAATGTTCAAGTTAGGCACCTGAAGGCAGGAAAACAAAAGCCAACAGAAAACAAAAACTAAAATGGCTGACGTGGGCCCTAACTTAGCTACAGGGTGGGGCAAAAATAGGTATAGTTGTCTGTATGGAGAATAAATAATTACTAAATAAAGTACAAGAATAAACTGTGTTTTACGTGCTCACAACTGTAAACCTACTTCTGCCCCACCCTGTATAATTACATTAAATGGAGACAGTCTAAACACACCAATTAAAAGACAGACTGACATCAGAATGTCAGATAAAATAAACTGCAGGGTCAAGAAAATTAGCAGGTAGAGACATTACATAATGACAACCCACAAGACACAAGCATCTTCACCATGTACGCATTCACCAGATGATAGAACTGCCAGCTCTGTGGCCCAAACATTGACAGAACTGAAGGGAGCACAGCGGTCGCACAGTATCAGAAAGCTCCACACCACTTCCAGTACAACGGCCAGAACGACTCCACTGGGAATCAGCAAGCGTGAGACCAGCCCTAGTGGTCTGCGGCCGGCCGTCAGGAACTGAAGAGGCCAGCCATCACGAAGGGCTCCGTGGCTGAAGTCCTGTCCCTCGGCAGCAGAGGCCACGAGGCCAGGAGCAGAGACCATCAGGTCCCGTCTGTGAAAGCGCCTACTGCGAGAAGATTCCCTTTACAAACTCATCTGGGTGTGAATGGTTTCTGCTTCCTGCAACCGCCAATCCTTTAAAAAAGGGAGCTAAGCCCTGGCAGGTGGCTTGATGGTTAGAGCATTGGTCTGACCACTCAAGGGTTGACTAAGGGTTTCATTCCTAGTCAAGGGCACGTAAATGGGTTGCAGATTCAATCCCCGAGTCTGGCACGTGATCCATGTATCCCTGTCACATTGATGTTCTCTCTCTTTCTCCTCCCTCCCTTTTACTCTCTCTGAAAATTCAATGGAAAAAGTACCTTCAGGTGAGGATTACAAAAAATCAAAAAAGGGAGCTAAAGGTACCAAAGACTTTTCTGCATCATAATTTGCTACGGCCTTGTCCTTCTATTCCTGAAGTTTAAGACAGCTATCACCTCAACACCTTGTCCTCATCTCTCACTTCACCTGATGCCCCCAAGTCAGTGAGACTAGATTTGGAAGGGAAAGTACACCTTGAGTCTCCACCACGGATGGTGACAGATGAGCCCACTGGACAGGACTCACGTGGTCCACCACACCATGGCTTCCACCCACAGAGGGTTCTAATGCAAGTATAGGGGCCTGAAATTTAAGGGTCGGAGGGAAGGTCCTCTTGAATACAAATAATCTGGTGGTCGGAATTCACTCATTCACCTATTTATTGGAGAGGTGGAGGTATAGGATGTGTGAAGGGATTTCAGTTTCTCAGGAACAAGGGCAAAGAACCCCACCTAGTAAGTCAGGCTCAGTCAAGAGTCCCACCGTGCCAGCAGCAATCACTGTAGGCCTAGTGGGACGTAAACCGAAAAGGGTCACATGAAGGCCAAGCCACCATCTCCCCACCTCCTGGGCTAACCTCCACTCTGGTCTCCCATCTTAGAACCCCAGCAAGTGCACAGAATAGACACGGACAGCAGACTGCCTGGGTTCTAGTCCTGCTTCTGCACTTCCTACTGTGTCACTTTTCTATGCCTGTTTCCTCACCTCTAAAAAGGGAATTACGGTACCTACCTCATGGCACGAGATGAACTCAGGCATCCCCACAATATCTTAGCTTGTATTTTCTGGGTAGTTACCAGAACACAAGAAGCAAACTGAACATGAGCTGGAGCGATGCAAAGTTGTTTTTATTTCTGTAACTGTTCTTACTAATGTGAACAGAACCGTCACAGGGGCTCAGTCTGGAACCATCCAGCCCGATTGTTCTTGTAGGGGGCCCAAGAACAGACAGCAGGTCTTCCTCCATCTTCTCCCACAGGCATCAACACACACCTGTCATCCAAGAATTTTCCCAAAGCCTTTTTGATCCTTCTGCGTTTCAGCCAGCAGTATCCCATCTGAGGTTACAGACCCAGGTCTGTTAGGTGATGGGTAGAAGCAAGCTTCCTTTTACATCCCAAGTGGTGTGGCTGGAGAAGACATGTGGAACCAGGGAACCTGACTCTATGGACTTCAGTGATGTCTCCCTTTAGCCTGTGCCTCTGAGGTGAAGAATCCATGTCCTTACAGCGCCTTCTCCAGCCTGGCCTTCTTCGGGGTGTGCAGCCCAAGCCTCAGGAAGTCACCGTGGGAAGCACTAGGACTTGCATGAAGCAGGAAGGTGCGTTAGTTGTTGCTCTGGCCCCAGCGTCTTTCAGGAGCAGCCCTGCCTGCGCTGTCTAGGCGGCACTCCTACGTTACAAATGGTTGTTCAGGACCCTCTGCCTGCTGCCAATGACTCCTAAAAGCTTCAAATATTCAGTCCCTCTATCCGCAAGTCCTGGTGGTGTGTGCTTATTCTACCTGCAAAGTTACCAATCCCCTGACCTACAGATGCCTTCTTCAGATTTCATATCTTCTTCAAACTTCCTAAATGCCTCCTGAATTTCAGAAAGCAGTTATCTACCAGCGGATGCAGGAATACAGTGCCATTCTGAGTCACCAGAGACCAGCTCTGCAGGAGTCAGGGAGGGAGGGCACGATGTTTAAGATGCCCTCTCCACTCCTATTATACACATGTCCAGATCTGTCTCCCCTGACTCCTGCACACTGTGCACCCCTCCTGGCTGCCACTCAGACTGGAAGGGTGACACTCCTAAATTGAAAGCAGGTCGTCAGGTTTGAGTCAGGACCCTGGACCAGTTCTGGCCATGGCATGCTGTGGGCCCTCCCTACTGAACAGAGTTCCACTGGTGCCTGACTCGTCACCGTAGCTGGAAACATTCTAGAGTATGGAAGGGAAGGGAGGCTGCTGTGGACAACGGGTTCTAAGCCAAATCTAAAACTACCTTTGTACAAAAGTATTGCGAGGAGGGAAAGAGGAACTCCAAGCTCCATCCATCTTCAGCAATTACTTGTCCAGGAACTTGCTCCTCCCAGGCTCAGGCTGGCACCAAGAGCAAGAGTGCTGCACAGGAGCGTCAGTGCCGATGATTCCCCCACTTCTGAGCAAGAAGGCAAACTGCATGGGATAGAAGCAGAAACACTGAGGCACGCCTTTGTAGTCTTAATGCCTAGGCTTCCTGGGACGGCCCAGATGTTAAGTCAGTTGGTTATCCCTGTTTCGCCTCCAAGCACGGGGGAGAGATTTTGGGGTGGGGCTTTCTTCCCCCTGATCTTGCAAATTCTTCTCATCTCCAGCTGACTGTGCAACTCCTTAGGACCTAGAGGCGAGGCTTCAAGCCCAAACTGTTTCAGCGGCAGGACTTCTTGACTCATCCTTGCAACTACTTCCTTTGCTGTTCACTGGTCTTCGACCTTTCTGGACCCGCAGGCTTTCTGCATATAGGAAGCCCAACCCATGATAACAAGAAGGGCCTGTTTTCATCTCAGCAACTGCTGCTCTCCACTTTACATGGCCAAAGGGGCTGAGAGAGGACAGCCCAGTGTACTCTGCCCTCTCATGGATCTGAGCTGGGTATTCTCAGTTGTAGCAGATTACTGATGTGATTCCTATGCTACCCAGTGAAGGCAGCAGAATGTCCAAAACAATTTCTTTTAATACTGACCAGCCAGCTGGTGGGCCAGGATGACCCTGGCCCTCAGCAAAGGGCTCGCAATCTGCACCCCTGCAGCCCTAGACCACAAGGAGGTCTCCTCCCAACTTGGCAGAGGGCAGCACAGACTTCCAAAGGCTCCTTCCTGAAATGCTGCCGGGAAAGTCACAGCTAGTACTGGTGATCCTCCAAAGTCCCGACCTGCTGGGGAGCCAGGGCTTCTGGGAACCAGATCTGTAGATGCTGGAGGACGATGTTCCCCTTGCTGGCACCATGTCACTTAGCCTAACAGTTCACAAGGCTCAACCCCAAAAACAGCTGGCAGAAGGCAAAAGTGAGTGTCTTAAAGGGTCTTCAGACAAGTGGACAGCTCAGCAGGACAGCACATGTGCCCAGGGTTCACTGCAGCAGCCATCACCAACCTGGCAAAGGAGGGCCTTCACATGATCTTCAGGGAGCTGGAGGCAGGCGCTAAGGCGGGAGAGGTAGTGAACAGGGTCAGAACTTTGCCAGTTAACACTTCAGATCCCCGGCCCCCCATTCCATGCCTGAGAATTTATGCTGGGTGCACAAGGACATGCGTTCTAGCAGCCAATGGTTCACACAGCATGGACGCTGCACTCAGAGACCTCCGCCACTTTCTAAGGCCAATGACTATGCTCTCTGAGCTTCCCTTTCCTCATCTTATGGTGACAGCAACCCTGCCCCCCAGGAGCTTGTGAGGTTAAACGAGACAAGCTGCATAAAGCACCGAGAGGACACTTGTTTAACTACAAAGGTGAGCGAGCTCTTAATTACACATGAGGACAGGGTAAGTGCGGGGAAAGGAACCAGGTGAATGTGAAGGGTGACCTCACTGAGAGAAGGGTGACATACTTGTGCTGGCAAATCCTCTTAGGTCTCTCATGCTTTATGTGTTGTGGAGGGTGCCCTGAATTGCTGAGCCTTACAGCTCAGGAAGAATGAAGTTGAGAGAGAGAGCCTTTTCCCCACCAAGGTTCTCCTACTTCTCTAGATTTCACCTTTGGGAAAGCAGTAAAGAGGGGAGGCCAGAGGGGTAGGAGAGGAGGAATGAGGAGGGTCTGACAACCAGAACTGGAAAGGATGCACCTCCCATGTGCTCACTCCACCCAAAGACAGGCTGTGCACACACACTTCCTCTGTCCTGGTTAGTAATACACCTGACAACGGCCCACTCCCAGGGCTTCCATGGCCACAGTGTGGTCACAGAGGTATGGCCAGGCAGGAGGAAAGTCTAGCGACCACAGGCAAGGATGCATTCAGGGCTCAGATGCAGGCACAGCAGTCTCTTCCCCCTTCAGCTTCTCAGGACCACACCACAGTTCAGCTCCATGAAGGAAACACTCAGTAAGCACCATCAGTGCCAGAAACAAAACAGACATTCGTGCTTGCACAAACCTCAGAGACGTCTAGCTGGTGCTCACACTGCCTTTCTTTTTAACTTCATTCTATCCATAAATATTGCAGTATATAACCCGAAAATAGAAAGGGGACATTGTTTCAAACTTTTAAACACCACCATTACACACAAAAAGGTTAATTATTCCTTCATATCAACAATTATCCAGTCAGTGTTCAAATTTTCAAATGTATTATGTCATAAATGGGTGGTTTGAGGAGCTTCTGAGATGGGTCCTACTATCCCGCACCACAACAATCACCACCTCACTAGACTAGACAGGAAAACCAAAGTCCAGAGTGGCTGGGGGATTTGCCCAGGGTCACACAGCTTGCTGAAGACAGAGGCCTGACCACTGTCTGACAGTCTGAACACTATAAGGTAATGTTAGAAGCTTTCAAGTCAGCAAGTCTGAATCTAATAATATCTCCTTTGTACGAAAAGAATCATCACCAGAACCTTCCTAGTAGTTACACACCCATTTTATTGAGATAAAAACCAAGCTCTCGAGTTAACTCCCTTAGGTGGAAGTCATATATTAGCTTTAGTCTGGGCTTCCATTTCTCAACACTAACCAGCTCCCCAATACACAGCAAGCCCAAAGGACCACCTAACAGAGAGGAGGGCATAGTGTGAGGACCTGTTTCTAGTTGTGCCTTAAGGCGGCATCAGCAAAGGTTAGAACTGCCTGAAAATAGGCCTGGTGGCTTAGAGGTCATTTCCATCAAACCACCTAGGAACTGGTCATTTCTATGATATATAAATGTTTGAGAAGATGAAGAAAACATAAAATACTTCTCATCTCATATTATAAGACAGAGAGCACACACAAAAGCACAGGCGACTAAAAGAAAACTACAGCCAATCTCACTAATAAACAGAGGCCAAAATCCTTACTAAAATAAAAGCACATCAGAAGAGTGCCTTTCTCTGAAACACTTGGCTTTTTTCTTTCTATTGTGTATTTAAAAAAATATATATTTTATTGATTTTTTTACAGACAGGAAGAGAGAGGGATAGAGAGTTAGAAACATCGATGAGAGAGAAACATCGATGAGCTGCCTCCTGCACAATCCCAAATGGGGATGTGCCCACAACCAAGGTACATGCCCTTGACCGGAATCGAACCTGGGACCCTTGAGTCTGCAGGCTGACGCTCTATCCACTGAGCCAAACCGGTCAGGGCTCCCTATTGTGTTTTGTTCCTTTTGATAGGGTCCTCTTTCCCATGTGTGCAAAATAAAAATAAATGTAGACATGTGAAATAAAAGAATAGGACATAATGGACAAACCCCTGAATCTGAAATGTTGATAGCTCGATATTAGGAAATCTATTAAAATAATCCATTAGTTTAACTAATTACAAGGAACTATTTATGCTCATTCATCTCATTTGATTCCAAAAGGGCAATGGACAAAATTAAAAACCCATTCACTACTTATTAAGAGAAAGGAAAAGGATAAAGATATTAGCAAACTAGAAACACAATTGATACTCCTTAACTGGAGGACCTGCATTACCAAACACTAATATAAAGCCAGTGTAGGAACAGACAGGTCAAGGGGCACAAAACTGGCCCATGTATGCATAGTAATGTAGAATGTGAGAGCAAAGGATGTCAAACAACGAAAAATGAATGAACTCCTCTATAGTTGGATCCTTATCTCACTTAGCATATAGAAATAAATTCCAAAAACACACACAAATAAAAGAAACAAATTCCAAGTGGACTGAAACTGAAGGTAAACAAACAAGCATTATAAGAAAGCAGTTTCAATATGAGATGATGGGAAAGTTCTAGAGGCGGATTGTGGTAATGGTTGCACAACAATGTGAGTGTGCTTTATGCCACTCAATTGGGCCTTAAAAATAGTAAAAATGGTAACTTGTATGTTGTATATTTTACCACCATTCTAAAAAGAAAATATATTAAAAAACAAAATGCAAAAAGATGATACTCTTGCAATGGGAAGAGCATAAAGGAGATGTGGAGACCTTACTGTATAAATTTTTTAATGTCTGCATGATAACAGATCCAGAAACAAAAGTTAACAGACATGCACTTAATATTTCACTAGAAAGGAAAAAAGCGCAACTGACTGGAATAAAGTATATGCAACTTGTGTAATAAAGGATTAACATTGGAATATTTAAAGTTACTATAAAATAAACAGATGCAGAATATAAAAGGCAATTCATAACAGACATACAACCTCATAAGTAATAATAATGAAAATGCACATTAAAACAATTTCGCTTCTCACCCATCAAATTAATAAAATTAAAAATACGGATTTCCACACTTGACAATGGTATAAACGAACAGATATTCTCATCACTGTGTCTTGACTTGTAAATTAGCAAAACCTTGTGAAGAACTATCAGTTAGCAGCTAGCAGGTGGTAGATGCATATACCCTCCATGTACTGGTCTCTAGCCTGTAGAAGTCCCCGGAGGTAAACACACATCATGACGAGGGTGTACACTACACCATTACTTATGATGTCAAAAAACAAAACATAGCTCAACTATCAGCGGTGGTGAAGCCCACTTTCTTACACCCGCCGTGTCAGAGCATAGATAGGTCTCTCTGTAATAAACAGGGAGACACGTCATTAAGTGTTTTGTGAACAAAGGTAGCTACAAAAGTTCCTATTTTGTGATCTCACCTTTGTCAAAAAGTAAAATTAAAGTAATACTCTTTGCATACAAAGAACAATCTAGAAGAATGCATATCAAGCTACTAATAGTGATATCTCTGGGAGTGGGATCATGGGAAATTTGCACTTTCTAAGTTACATTACTTCTGTAATGTTTGTATTGTTGAAAACTAGAGGCCTGGTGCATGAATTCATGCACTGGTGAGGTCTCTCAGCCTGGCCTGCTCCCTCTCGCAATCTGGGACCCCTTGGGGGATGTAGTAGTGGGGCTGGGTGCCGCACCACTCCCGCTCATCCCGGCCCCGCTGTGCCTGCCTGGCCGCTGAGTAGCATGTTGCCATGGAGGCGGGAGAGGCTTGCGCTACAGCAGCTGCACTTGCCAGCTGTGAGCCTGGCATCTGGTGCCCTTCAGAAAGCTGAGTGCACTGACCACCAGGGGACAGCTCCTGCGTTTAGTGTCTGCTCCCTGCTGCTCAGAGTGCATCATAGTGATGCACTGACCTGTTGTTTGGTCACTTAGGCTTTTATATCTATACTAATAAAAGCGTAATATTAAAATTAACTGTTTCTTTGGGACGCCTAAACCATGCCCACCAGCCAATCAGAGCGACTGTATGCAAATTAACCCAGCTAACATGGAGGCTGGCACTCAGGGAGCTGAGTAAACAGGCAGCATCCCGTTGCAGCAGGAGTGAAACTATTTGGGGCCACCTGGGCTTCTCTCTGCTCCAGGGAATAACATATTTGCAACATTGCTTCAATCCTAGGAGCTGAAGCAAACAGCAGGCGGGCCTGACTTCTAATTAAACATTGTTTCATTATAGAAGCCAGAGCTGAAGCAAAGGAGGTTTCATTAACTGCCTAGGCCTCAGCTTAAAGGAACAGTGTATCTATTATAGAAGATAAACAAACCCCAGAAACCTGCTTCCAGCCAGCCTTGCTGGGACATTGGGTCAACGGGAGCTGTGGGCAGCCTGAAATTCTGAAAACAGCCATCAGCCCGTCACCCATGCTGGCCACAACCCAATGGGGTGAGGGACGTTACTGGGGGTCTTGGCCAGCCTGCAAACAGCCATCAGCAGCCCCTCACCCAGGCTGACCAGGCACACCAGCAGGTGGACATCCCCAGAGGGGTCCCAGACTGCAAGAGGGCACAGGTCGGGCTGATGGACCTCCCGAGTGCACAAATTTTTGTGCATCGGGCCCCTAGTATAGAGATAAGCATAATCACTTCTGTGGCTGAAAAAAATAATGAATAAAATAATGAGAGCACCTTCACCTCTCTGAAGATGGCAGGGGTGGCTCTGACCCCAGTGGGGCCAGAAACAGCCTCTGTGCCAAGGAGCTTCTGGTCCAGTCAGCAACAGTCCCCTGCCAAGCATGCTCAGCCCCTGTTCCCAGGCAAAGCCTGTGTGGGAATGCCAGGCTCAGGGCCAGCTGCTGCCACACAGCTGGCACAGCACCGTTCCTATGTGGAAGGCCTTGGCTGGAATGCTGGGCACTGAAGTAAGCACACCCCACACTGGGCATAAATGACTATTCTCTCTAGTCTCTGGCCTTTGGGTGGCTCTCAGATCACCATTTAATATTAGAAAGATTTCAATGGAAAAGCTCTTACAGGAAATCAGATCAGCTGAGAGGACTTGGAGGTGACTTCTGGTAAGAGCTATAAAAAATTTAGTGTGGCCCAGCCAGCATGGCTCAGTGGTTTACTGTTGACCTATGAACCAGGAGATCATGGTTCGACTCCTGGTCAGGGCACATGCCCAGGTTGTGGGCTTGATCCCTAGTGCAGTGTGTGTAAGAGGCAGCTGATCAATGATTCTCTCTAATCATTGATATTTCTCTCTCCCTTTCCCTTCCTCTCTGAAATCAATAAAAGCATATATTTTTAAAAAGACAAAACCTAATTGTGCCTGAAAAAAGATGGCAATGAGTGCCCAGATCTGAAAGGGCACAATACTGGAAAGCCTGTGCCACGACCGCCGCACAACAGAACTGAGCAGAGAAGAACAGGAATGGGAAGGGAAAGGAAACCAAAACATGAAGCACAGGCACTAGGACACACGGGGACGCTGCGTATTTAACCTCACAACAGCCCAGGGAGTGTGACAGAAAAGGACGCTCAGAGTTTCAAAGCTACAAGCCCCGGGTCTGGATTTGAATCTGACCTAACTATAAGCCCAGTGCATTGAAATTGCTGGAACCTGTCTCCTCCATCTTCCTGGGCAGACTCACCTGTGAGTTGGAGGGCAGCACCTGGGAGGTGGGCTCCTCGGATGGGGCTGTTCCTGGGCCCATGGGGCTCAGTGTGGTGATTCGGCTTGGTTGCCCTCGTAAGGTCAGAGTAATGGTGGTGGGGACCTTCAAGCCTGAGAAGAGATGTAGGGTTTTTTTGGTCACACCCTTATTTCTTTTCCTGGGGAGTTTCTTCCACACAGAGCACGCCCTCCTTGGCCTCCCACCTTGGCCTCCTCCCCAGCTGGGTCATCTACACCCCATCAGTCATTCTGAAAGGCAGCAGAAAAGAGCCTGTGTTCTCTCAGCCTCTCTAGGGGATGGACCCCCCACAGCTGAATCCCTGAGGGTAGATGCCAAAACCCTGGTTGAGTTCAATAGCATCCCTAGCCCATGTGAGATGAGAAGGCCTGGGGGAAGATCCCTTATCTGGGAGTCCCCACGGTTCTCGAGAAAGACTCACCTGATGCTTGGTTGGAGATCTGAGCCAGGCCAGGGAGGCTGCTTGCCAACTTGGCGAGGCCCCCATTGGTCAGCAGCTGGTGGATGGCTGTAGGCTTTCCACCAGGAGTGGCACCCAAGGATGAGAGAGTGGTGGCAACAGGAATGGTACGGACAATGGTGCTGGTGCCTGTGGTGATGGCACCTAGGCTCTGTATGGGGGTGGGCAACTTCACACTGGTGGCCTGTGAGACACACGAGCCCAGGAGATCAGAAGCTGTTGCCCAACAGCCATGTACAAGTGTGGTGTGCCCACAGCATGTTATTAAAGGCTGCCATGTACTGAGTGCCCACCACATGCAAGTGCTCTTCCAGGCATTCCCCACATACTTTGCCCTCAAAACAACTCTGGGAGGGATAGACCACTATCCTCATTTTACAGACAAGGAAACAAAGATACAGAGAGGTCAAGAAACTTGCCCAGTATCTCCCAGTAAGTGCTGGAGCCTTAACCTTTGGTAGCTCCCAGCTGGGAAGTCAGAGGCTATTTGTCCTTGACCCAGACTCTAGATCCAGTCTCCCTACCAAAAACAACCAAGCTGAGGCTTCCTCCCCACACCTGCCCAGCCCAAAAGGAAGGCAAATGTGCACCTGTGGGGATGGTCCTGGGGAGGGACTTGCTGGGAGGCTGGAGGTTTTGCTGCTGATATCCTGTAAGCTGAAGCTGAGGCCTTGGAGGAGGCTGCTGGCAGATGTGGCCCCTAGGAAATGATATGACAGACATTAGTACAAGCTCCACCATTTATCCGAGAGCAGTCATGCCTGTCCACCCTCAACAACCCAGCCAACACCAGGTGTGCTTTTCCCCTGGACATTCCTCACTCTCAGAAAGCTAGCAAGTCCCCCAACATGCCCGCTAAAGGCTCAAGTGAGGAAGGGTCTATGAAGATGCACGCCTTCCATTCCTTCTGCATGTCCCAACCTGCTCCAAACCATCTGTCTGACAGTTTGGACAGCTTCAGGAAAACCAGAGAGGTTGAATCCCACTGTTCAGAACTCTAAATTCCCTCATTTCTTTCTAGGGACGAGAAAAAACTTATTTAAAAAATGGTTTCTCCTCCTTACAGTATAGAATGCACTGCCTGCAGGCTGTGATGTTTACTCATTGTAAATATTAAGGCCAAGAACTTCATGCCCCTTGAAGCTAATTCAAGCTTCTTGTCAAACTTCCCTGACAAACCCGAGATCTGAGGAACGTCCTCCGGATTCAGCACCAGGCTACTTTGCCAGGACCACCCTCCAACCGCTGCCCAAACTCTGCTGGGAGGTCGGGATGCTGTGCCCCAGGTACCTGGGAGGGAGCTGCTAGGGGAGGCGGCCACCAGGCGGCTCTGGAGTGTGTGCAAGGGACTGGGAGCAGTGCTGCTGGAGACCACGGAGGAGGCTGGGCTGGCTGACACACCCGCTTCAGAAGCACTGGGCCTGGATATGAAGACAGGAGCTCCATTATACAAAGGTTGGAGGACAGCGGGCCCCAGCAACACATGGAGGAGCCAGAATGGAGCCCAGCAAGGTTTTAGCAATGGACGTGAGACAAGAAACTTTGTGTTTTTTTTCATTCCACTTCTGAATAGGCCACTAGTCCTTCTAGAAGTTATGCCTAAAGTACAGACTTCAGGCCTTGAAGCAAGAGCTACGGGATGCCATGCAAATTTTAGGTGAAAATGAACTGAACTCTTGAGTTGATCCAAAAGAAAAATAAAGATCCCACCCAAAAAAGAAGTTACTCTCCCCAAACAGACAGAACCCAGAATCCACCATCTGCCCAAAGCATGTGGACCGGAAAAAAGGTGAAGAGAAAGAGGGGGACAGAGACTGACAGACCACCAAGTGGCCTCACCTGGATGTGGTGAGAAGCCCCGTGAGCTCCTTGGCACCTGCCGCCGCCTGCCCCAGCGTCATCATGATGGGCTTTCCTCCCCCAGCTGCAAAACAAAACCCCAGCAGCCTGTCAGTCCCAATCGGCTCATTTTCAGCCTCCACAGCCAGGCTAAATGCAAGGAATTATGGACAAAGACTGGAAAATGGAAAATGAAGAATAACTACATGGGAACAGGAAGAGCTGGAGTTATTTTTCCCCCTTCTGTTGTCTAAACTTTCTGGAATATTTTATCTTTAACTGAAACAAACAAACAAAACCCCCAAATATATGGTACTTTGCATGAACTCAGAGCTTCCTCTGATCTTCATCTTGCTTCCCTGGTGCTAGTGCAGATCAGGTCACCTCCCGTGGGCCACCTCGAGCCCTCTGCTCAGGCACCCCTCGCCCTGCAGTTGAGGCTGAGTGCCAGCAAGCAGCCCAGGAGGGCGGAGCTACGAGCCCGGGAGAGCTCAGTCAGTGTTTACTGGGACAGGCCAAGGGAAACTCACCTTCTGGGGTTCCTCCTTGGGAAGGAGTACAAGGCCCTCCAGCTGGTTCCCCTTGGGAAATGAGGGACACCTTGATCTTGGGTCGCTTGGAGGCCTTACTGCTAGACAGAGGACTGGAGGGATGGTGCCGCTTCAGCTGTACCCTAAGGTCCTCTTTCTCTGCTTCCTCCGCTTGTTCTGATGAGATGGGAACTAAGAGACAGAGCTGAGTAAGGTCCTCCACAGTCCCAGACACTGACGGTCAGGACCAGTACGGGTGCGGCTGTATGTGGGAACACACCGGAGTACCGGCCACACACACAGCCACACTTCCAAGACAACAACCTCTGTCAGTTGTCAGTCCCACCTCGCTCAGCCCCCGCTGTGGTGGAACTGCACCTTGCCCCTCTCAGGGCATGGCGCCATCCCCATCCCTCACTCTGTCCTGGAGTTAGAAAGACGGGGACTCTGAGTTGGAACAAAAAGAAAGGAGAAGACACTGTAATCCTGCCTAGCAAAGGCCAACCAATACACAAAGGCCTCATCACAGTGAATTTAAACAGCCCTTCCCAGGCTCAAAAACTGATCCTTTTCCTGTTTCAAGCTCACCTCACATGACACAGCTGGTGGGCAGGAAACATTCCAGGAAGAAGCAATAGGGCTACACAGTCTTCCCTACACAGCAGATTTTCACAGGGCTCTGAGTCCTCCTGCCCTAAGAGCTCAGGTCGAGAGTTTGCTTGCCACAAAGAGGACTGCTGCTAGGACTTCAGTCTGGCTTTAGGAGCTCCTAGGCAAGGAAGCATCTCAGCCAAGATACCTTTATAGCTCCTGTCCCAAAGTAACAGGGCAACAGTGGTCCATGTCACAACCAAGTCCCCAGGTCCCTTGTCCTAGGTATAGGGAAAGGCTACCTGTTCACACATAGGTTTTTCTCACTATTGAGTCAAACAGATTCACCCTGCATATGGCCAAGCCTGGGAATCATTCAGGCTTCCTCACAGATCCCCTCCTCTTTATACTCAGAGCCCCCCAGCTCTAGTCCCTCATCTTAGCATAGGCAATCAGGGTTGGGAGGAGAAGGCAGAAGTCACAAGAGTGGGGGAGATGGCGTGGGCCACATGATGTTATTCCAGACCATAGTCAGGGCATAACCAGCGGAAGGTTTGCTTAAGGGACCAGCCCAGTCAGTGTGGCTCAGTGGTTGAGCGTCGACCCAGGAACGAAGAGGTCACCAATTCAATTCTGGTCAGGGCACATGCCTGGGCTGCAGGCTCAGTCCCCAGTAAGGGACATGCAGGAGGCAGCCAAATATGTTTCTCTCTCATCGCCATTTCTATCTCTCTATCCCTTTCCCTTCCTCTCTAAAAATTAATTTAGAAAAATACTTTTAAAAAGGCATCAATTACTAGTAAAATCTGAGTTGAAAAGAGGTAATGAAAGGAAAAGGAGTTACAGTTTTATGCTGGTAAGTGGCTTGCAGCGGCCAGGATGGAGGGAGCAAACCACAGGCAAGGAGAAAAAGACCCAGGGAAACGCAGGCTCAAGGCAATGGCCACAGGCACTCATGGGAGAAGCAGAGCTAAGATCCATAATAAGAAACAAAAAGAGAAAACACCATGAGAGGCAAACAGAAAGAATGGAGAAAAAGCAAAGACAACGGAGCAATAAACAAAAGGAGTCAGGGGAAAAATAAAGATAGAAAAAGGCAGAGAGAAAGGAACAGGAGGAAACCAAACAGGGATGAATGAGAGGGGTGGGCGAGTGGAGAGGGAGAAGGTGAGAAAGAGTAATACTCACCAAAGAGACAGGAGGAGGTGCCGGGAGGAAGAGCTTTCCTCACCAGCATATTTTGTTTCAGAAAAGCAGCAAACTGTGCTGGAATGAATCAGAAAGAATTATAGAATCACAGCCAGCCAGAGAAAGGAGAGAGAGAGAGAGGGAGTAAGAAAAGGACATGAGAATGTCCTAGAAAACAGTCAACGGGCTTTCTCTGGACTTACTGTGTTTAGCAGCTCCGTGAAATCACCGATAAACTGACAATACAAATGCACCTGCCCGGTGGGGCCACTGCCAAGATTCACTGAGTCACAGCAAGTCAAGCTCCAGAAAGAGGCCTGAGCATGGAGTGAGGCTCCATAACATTAGCTATTTTCCTCCCCTTTACCTATGAGCTCAGTCAAAGCAGCTACGGCTGCTGCCCCTCATGAAACTCTGGGTTCCATTTCGAACTCAGCTCACCAATCAGCCTTCCAAAACTCCTTGGATTCTCAAGCAATTATCCCGCCAGAGGCACCGCAGACCACTGGCCCTCTCTCCACCCCAAGTCTGAGTGGATACCGTCCATCTAGAACTAGGCTCTGGCCACCACTTAAGCAAGCCCAGGTTACAGAGAATCCACATGGACCGAGTGTCTGGCCTCTTTTTTGCCTTCCACTCATACTTCTGCTCCTTGTCAGCACCACCCTCAAGGGCAACTTCCTAAGAGGCCTGGGTTTTAGGTCCTTACCCTTGGCATCACTGAAGGGAACACAGGGGAAGTGAGGAGTCCAGCCTGTCACCTCCACTTCTTCCTATCTTATCTCACAACCAGCTCTGGCTACTGCCTCTTCCCGGAACATCAGTTGATATGTGCTCCTGGATACATAATCAAACACCAATGCCTAAGAGACCTCATCTCAGAGCCACCCAACTGGATCAAAGTGGGAGAGGGATAGAGCCACTGCATCTCTTTCTCTCCCTACCCATTGAACTCCCTTGCCTAGAGCTTCTTACGTAGCACTTACTGATCTCCAAACTCCAATGTCAGTCATACCAATAGTTCCCAGCCTAATCTAGAACCCATCTGATAAACCTCACTGAAAGTCTCAGTGTGGAAATCTTAACTCTTCGAGAGCAACACAAAGAAAGGGCATGACCCAGTTAAGCTGCCCTGGAATCTGAGAAACAAGCCCAGCACCTTGGAGAGGACAGACGCTGCAGGAGTGGTTGGGCAGGGCCTGAAGCAGCTGTAGCTCCTCCAACTGGGAGTTAGAAAAGCATCTGAGGCCAGTACACATATAGGCAGCCCACACAACCTAACTGCCCCGAACACCAAGACAAAGCTGGAGCCAGTGGAATGATGCAGCCCCTACACACAGACCTCAAGTGATGTTTCTCCCTGAAAACAGCCCTCGGTATTCATTTTGCCTGGACAGGAATGTGGGAAAAGTGCTTCTCACATCCCCTAGAAAACCTGCAGGTGCCAATACATTGCAACTGCCACATGATGTCAGCTGCAGAGCACAGAGAGGGGCCACTGGGCCAGGCGCTGATACCTTGGGCTTGTTTGTGGGTCAGCACAGCTTCTGTCCGCTGCACATGCCTCTTCAGCAGCTGAGAGTTTCCAATCTGACTGGACTTCTGGGCAGAGGCCACTGTTGTCACTTTAGTCTTAGGACTGGAGGTGGGGCTGCTGGACACACTGGAAAGATCCTGAGCAGGGTGAGAAGGGCAGGAGCTGAGCCAACATTGTCTAGGTTTCACCACCTATCAGCATGTCCCCTAGAATTCCCTGGTCAGGAATTCACTTTGTAGGAACTCACAGGCCTACAAGCACTGGCCCCAGCACATAGGCGACTCCAAGAAGCCAAAACAGCAGCTCTGGGTCCTCGTTCCCCTGTAAAAGTGGTCCTTCCTTGCCACATTACCTCAGAGCCTGAAGGGGAGGCTGGAAGCCTGGCAGCTGGTGAGGCGGGTCGACTGCCCCTCTCGGGGACCTCAAAGGTCAGGTCTCTACGGGCCACATCCCGGGGCTTCTTTTTCTTCTCCGCATCCTGGTCCCGAGGCTCGGCACCCATGTGCCCCTCAGTGCGAGTGAGCACGCCAGTCAGAAAGTCCACAATCTCATCCTGGTGTAAAGATAGGCCAACATAGAGTCCTCAGCTGGAGAACGGGAACTGCCCGATAAAACTGATTGCCTTTGCTTTGGCATCTGAGGTGCCAGTCCCTCCCCATGTGCATCAAACCTGGCACAAACCTCAGCCTCAACCAGAAGCCAGCGAAACCTCTGTGTGGTGGAGCCCTAGGGTGATCATGCACTACCATTCCCGCCATGAACACATTCTTCCCTGATACTTGCCCCACATTTTAGCTTATTACTCTCCTTTCCCCCTCTTCTCCCTCTTTCTTTTCTCTTTGCTTGTGATTTAGGCTACCGAAGGCCCCAGGGGATGTACCCCTTAGTCTTCAGAGACAAAAAGGCTGTTACTGACAAGTCTGAGCCCAAAAGGCTGCAGAAAGGAAGCCTAGCTGAGAAAACGCAAAAGCAACTGTGTACCTGGATACACCTGTCCACCATGCTCTGTGTCAGCCCTTCTGATTTCTTCTTTGCTTTACTTATCCTAGGAGACAAAAGGAGGAAATGTTCACTTTCTAAATATCCCACGGCATCAAGCAGAGGTTATTGACTTGGGAAGGAAGACTATGTTAGTGCTTAGGCAGGTGTTGCAAACTGTCTGAACTTCAGTTTCCACATCTGCAAAATGGAGAACCATAATACCTCACTTACAGCTGGGGGACTGCGCAAAAGAGCATATGGAAAGTGCTAGAACTACACCCTCCAGAAGTCCTTTACCTATGTCCTCATGAACCTTACAAGACCCCAACAAAGGCCCAAACCCTGAGGAGTTGTCAAATGACCAAGACCAAAAGGAATTCTCTCAATTGTCTCTGGGTAAGAAACCGACAAGACGGGTGGAAGCAGGCACCTGCTTTAAGCTCTCTAGCGAAAGCACACAAGTGACCGAACCTCTCGGAGTGAGCACAAAGAACAAGGAGGCCCACACATGACACATTCAGTATGTTTCATGGAAATGTAATTAAAGGCCCCAAAGGCAGCTGAGCTTGTAAGGGAGCAGCCATCTCAAGAACTACAGGACCTCCATAAAACTCTCTCAAACTCTGGCTGATTATCCCCCAAAATATGTACAAGGTACTTAATCAAATAAAATGTGCTCACAGTCATCCTGAGGAAGGAACACAATGTAAAGAAATGCCTACCCCACACAGACAATAGCATAGTGAAGGCCTGGGTGGGCTGGAGGGGGTCAATGAGGGAAGAAAGGGGACGTATGTAATATTCAACAATAAAGAATTATTAAAAAAAGAAATGCCTATCCCAGTAATCCCATGATGACAAAGACTATATTTACAGGGTCTCAGAGTATCTTCTCTCCACAAGGCAACTACTAATTACAAAGGGAAAATAGTAGCTTTACTACAGAGAAATCTGGCAGAGGCCCCATAACCCGTGACCGAGGATAACATCACCAGTGATAAGACAGGCCGGCATCATGCATCCTGGGGGAGGTGCAGTGACAGTACCTTGCCTTTGGGGCATTACTGCCAAAAATACCTATCTTCAACCTGATCATAAAAAATGTCAAAAACCTATACAGAAGGCCGGGCTACCAAATAACTGGCCAAAAGTCTTCAAAAGTGTCAAGGTCATGAAAGCAAAGATGGACTGAGCAGTATCAACTGAATCAAATTAAAGGAGACAGGCAAGCCATGGCACCAACAGCAACATGTGATCCTGGACCCTGAACCAGAGACAACTGATGCAACCTGAGTCTGTAGATTAGATCTCAGTATCATATTGAAGTTAACTGCTTGACTTTAATAATTATATGTTGGTTATATGTTAATATTTGAGAAATCCAGGTGAGGGGTATACAGGAATTTTTTGTACTATTTTTACAACATTTTATAAATCTGAATTAGTTAAAAATGTAAAAAAAAGGAAGGGTTTTAATGCCCCCTTTCAGATATGGTCTGAACCAGATTAGCCTATGTAGCAGCTACCTCACCACCTCACAGGCCTTTCTCCAACACCACAGAATGGGTCTCACAGCCCTGGGGGGCCTACCCACCTGAGGTTATCGTCAGCTCCCCCAACCACCACCAAACTGTTCTCGGCCCGAATCTTCTCCCGGAAGTCCTCCATGGCTTCAGGGTGGCACTGCAGGGAATTCTGACCAATGACAAAGAGGACTGGAGTCTTCATATCCAAGAGGGGATCATCCACATCCTAAAACAAGTGCAGGGTTCACAATCAGCCAGTTCAGCTCAGGAAGCCGGCTGGTCTGCCAAAGTCACTGTGCACCAAAATGGGCGAGGCACGCACTCCCTACTCTCTCTCACCTGCCCAGCAATCAATGGTGCCCCATGCTTACCCCTCTGGGGCCATCCACAGTAAGCAGAGGGAACCCAAGGCAGACAACCGCAGTGACGTACTCCATCACCGACACCTAGAAATAATGGAACAGTTTGTCTCAAGATCCACTGCCTTCCTACCCAGAACTCAGAACTGGCCAAGAGCTACCAGCTGGTCCCATCTACTTCTCCCTCTCTCAACCCCAGGAAGTACCAGCCATGGTGGCAGCAGGAACACAGAACACAGATGTGCCATTCCACAAGCAGCCACCACCTGAAACACTGGACCCCGAGAGGACACCAGCAGAGGCTGAACCACACGATGGGAGGTTTACTATTTCCATCCTGTCAATTCCCTGGACTACAGGCCTCCTGCTCACTCCCCACCCGTCCATACTTACAGCAAATACCATCAGGAGAATAAAATGCTGCTCTTCTCCTTAAGGGGAGAAAATCTCCCCCTTCTGAACTTAATGGGTAGCTCCCAGGCACTCTACTGTCTTACAGGGTTATGAGGAGACAGCCTTCCCTCTCATGGCCAAAGATGTCATATTTGACTAGAGCACAGCAAGCAGCACAGACTTCACTCAGTTTATCCACTTGAGAACTAGGGCTCTGGACAGGTCAGGGACACTTATGCAATCTAATATGCACGCAAATAGTATGTAAAAGAACAAAGAAAAGGTTCCTTGATGAATTGGAAAGTGGCAGAACACAAACTCAACAGCAAATTTCAGAGCTATTAAAAATTTTGCCTGCTAGCATTGTTTTGTTTTGTTTTAGGTGGAAGAATAGCGCTTGTGTTTTGGGAAGGGGGTGTGTGAAGGAATTTGTTTCACAGAAACATGCTGAAATACATATGAATGAAATATTTGGGATTTTCTTCAAAATACTGACAGAGAAAACAGATGGTGCAAAAGCCTTGTTGTGAGCTGATTACTGGTAAAGCTGGGTGAGGGCCCAAGGGGTTTACTTTTACGTTTAAAATGTAATTATGTAGGTCCAGCACCCAGCACTGTGACTGAGCCTGGAACATAAAAGGACCCGGTGGTGGCTGGCGGCACAGCAGCAATATTCTACCCCAGGACAACCTCCAAGTAAGGTGGGAATTACTTACGTGACAGGCCACCAGAGCTCCTGTATTCCAGCCAATCAAGATGATGGGTTTGTGGGGGAAATGGCTGTGAATCTTTGTGGAAAGAGAAAGAAGACAACTTACACAGGAGTTTACATGCAAGACTGGGAGCAGAAGCCCGGAAGACTGGGTGTACTTCAGTGAACGCAAGCAGGGGCAGTCTCACCTCCAGCACTTTGCTTCTCACTGCCCCAATCATATGCTCAAGACACTGCAGAACTCCTACCCCACTTCCATTGTTCAGCAGATGGGTGGCTACAGGGATGACCTAATGGAAAGAAGTGGCAGCCATGCCAGCAAAGGTTAAGTTTCAAGTCTTTGCTCAAATCTGCTTAACCTACCCTAGAATGCATCAACCCTGGATAAGGACCATTTGAATTCCAAATGAAAAGAGAGCTGGGAAAACTCCATTATTTAAGTTCATTTTGGCCTCCTGCTGCATTCTGTCTGCTCAGTCCTCCAAGACTATATTCCCACCCAGGACAGAGTCCCTCTTGTCCCCACACATACCTTGCCTAAGCAGGAGAGCTGAGACTGCCAGAAGCGGTGGCGGCGTGAGGTGGGAAACACAGAACTGGAGGGCCCGGAGGAGGCAATGAGAATGAGTGGAGAGCCAGGGAGCTTGCTCTATGGAAAAAATGCCACCAGAGAACCAGGGCATGAGAGGGTTCCTTCATGAAATCCCACGTGTCCCCCTACACCTTCTTATCCCAACCAATACTCATCTGCCTTTGAAATTGTTAAGCATTATACACAACTAGTTATCAATGAAAAAAGTTAAATAACCCGCTTACTATCCTCTTGCCAAAGTAATGAGACCAGATTCTAAAAATTCCATGGGCCCTAACCGGTTTGACTCAGTGGATAGAGCATCGGCCTGCGGACTCAAGGTTCGATTCCGGTCAAGGGCATGTACCTGGGTTGCAGGCACATCCCCGGTGGGGAGTGTGCAGGAGGCAGCTGATCGATGTTTCTCTCTCATCGATGTTTCTGACTCTCTATCCCTTTCTCTTCCTCGCTATGAAAAATCAATAAAATATATTTAAAATAAAAGTAATTAAATAAATAAAAATTCACGGGCCATAGGTAAGTCCTGAGCTGCCCGACTTACTGGTTTGTTATGAGAAAGTACCCCCACAGCAGGGTCCCAGGGCCGCTTCAGTAGGAGGGACAAGGCCTCAGCTCCTGCAGCCCCAGTCTTTGTGTTGGATGATACAAGCATCCGGTCAATCAAGGTAGGGATCTAGAAGCAAAGAGGAACAAAGGTGGTTCAACTGGGAAGCAGGAGACCTGCCCACCAGCAGTAATCAGGCAGAGCACAGAGCCCCACTATGAGCCAGATAGACCTCAACTATGGCCCCTGAACTTACCTCAGGAGCAAAGATACAATTACATGGATGGCTTCCCACCATTAAAGGTAAATAAATAGGTACAATCCTTTGGAAAGTCACCTGGTGATGTGCCTCGGGAAACTTAAATTTATTCCAACTCCTTCCCTAAAGGAGTCTGCTTCTGAGAACCTTTCCTAACAAAATGTATGAGATGCACGTGTGTGCATACTCCCACCAGATGACACAAAAGACAAATTCACTCTCAATAATATCCAAAAAAGCAGAAAAAATCTAAATGCATACATAAGAAAGGTGTTAAGCAAATTATCTACAGAATTCGATATCATGAGTTAATATTAAATGTTTTTAAAAATTTGTAGTAACATAAGGAAACCATTTTGCTAAAATGTTAAAGATAAAACAGAAAATGTAAAAACTATCTCTATTCAGAAAAAGACATTAATATACCCAAATGTTAATCGTGGTCTTTATGGAGTTATGGCCAACAGACACATGAAAATATACTCAATATCTCTTGTCATCAGGGAAATGCAAATCAAAACTACAATGAAATATCACCTCACATTTGTCAGAATGGCTATCATCAATAAATCAACATAACAAGTGTTAGCAGGATGTGGAGAAAGGGGAACCCCCATACACTGTTGGTGAATTTTAAATTGGAGTAGCCACTATGGAAAACAGTATAGAACTATCACAAGATCCAGCAATTCCACTTCTGGGTATTTATTCAAAGAAATTCAAAACACTCATTCAAAAAGATATATATATGCACCCCTATGTTCATTGCAGCATTATTTACAATAACCAAGATATGGAAGCAACCTGAGAGTCCATCAATAAACAAATGGATAGCCCTACCCAGTTTGGCTCAGTGGATAGAGCATGGGCCTGAATACTGAAGGGTCCCGGGTTTGATTCTGATCAAGGGCACGTACCTTGGTTGCAGGCTCCTCCCTGGCCTGGGCCCTGGTCAGGGCTGGAGCAGAAGGCAAACCAA
Organism: Murina feae; assembly: GCA_004026665.1. Classification (NCBI taxonomy): domain Eukaryota; kingdom Metazoa; phylum Chordata; class Mammalia; order Chiroptera; family Vespertilionidae; genus Murina; species Murina feae. Next base: position 42,304 of record PVJC01004805.1, read on the forward strand.
TGGATATGTTTCTCTCACATCACTATTTCTCTCTGTCTTTCCCTCTCTCTAAAAATCAATGGAAAAATATCTGTGGGTGGATTAAAAAAATAGAAAAATGGATAAAGATGTGGTATGTATACACAATACAATATTACTAAACCACAAAAAGAATGAAATCTTGCCATTTACAAAACATGGATGGGCCTGAGTAAAATAAGTTAGTCAGAGAAAGACAAACAACATGATTTCACTTATACGTAGAATCTAAAAAACAGAATGAACAAATAAAATTGAAACAAACTCATAGATACAGAGACAAATTTATGATCCCAGAAAGGTGGGAGTTGGGGGATGGGTAAAAAAAAGGAAGAGATTACTAAGTACAAATTGCCAATCATAAAAACAGTAAAGTACAGCTCTAACCGGTTTGGCTCAAAGGTCCCAAGTTCGATTCTGGTCAAGGGCCTGTACCTTGGTTGTGGGCACATCCCCAGTGGGAGGTGTGCAGGAGGCAGCCGATCGATGTTTCTCTCATTTATGTTTCTAACTCTCTATCCCTCTCCCTTCCTCTCTGTAAAAAAATCAATAAAATATATTTAAAAACAAACAAAACCCAAAAACAATAAAGTATAGCATAGGGAGCAGAGTAAAAAATACTGTAATGACTATGTATGGTGTCAGATGGGTAGTGCTAGACTTTTCCGGTGACTCTTTGAAAGATATATAAATGTCTCATCTCTATGTTGTACACCTGAAACCACCATAATTTTAAAAAAATAAATAAAAAAGAATGTGAAGAGCTTGTTTTAGGCACAGATGGCCCAAAGTCGAAGTTCAAGTACGGAATAAGGACACAAGGCCAGTAACAAAGGGTAGGGCCAAACTGAAAAAAATCTTCACCCCCAAATGGCCCTTCCTTCCCCCTTCCTTCCTTCCTTCCTTCCTTCCTTCCTTCCTTCCTTCCTTCCTTCCTTTCTTCCTTCCTTCCTTCCTTCCTTCCTTCCTTCCTTCCTTCCTTCCTTCCTTCCTTCCCTTCTAATCCTCACTTGAGGATATGCTTTTATAGATTTTAAAGAGAGGGGAAGAAAGAGAGAGAAACAAGGATGGAAAAAGAAATATTGATCAGTTGCCTCCTGTACACACTCCTGACTGGGGACTGAACCCAAAACCTAGGTATGTGCCCTGACCAGGAATTGAACCTGCAACCTTTTTGGTGTATGGGTTGATGCTCCAACCAATTGAGCCACCTGGTCTGGGCCATGTCTTTGTAAGTTACTCTGTAACTCTAAACCACACAACATCTTGAGACAGAGGATCTGATCTGGTTAGACTTTAAAGCTTTCATCTGGCAGTGGAGCACAGCTTGGAAACTCACCTTCTGTCAAGACAGAATGTTCAGAAACCATAATCAACAACCGCCCTCTCTGCTGGAGCTGGGCTGACCAAGCTCCCCCCGTCTTTCAAGCACTGCATCTCTTTCAATAGGCAATTAAGGGGCTGAGTATCTATCCTCTCTGCTCCCTTCACAAGGGATCTAATGGTGGAATAGCTGGGCCAAGAGCAAGATAACATTCACTTACACTTTCATCCAGCAGGGAACATTAAGAGTTTTGGGAACCAGGCGAAATATTTCCTGTGACTCTGACAGTCATGGGAAAGTAAGAGAGCACAGCCTGGAGAGGACAGCACCTCAAACCGGGGCCCTTGCTGACCGGTACTAGCGTGCCCTCTGCCATTCCTGCTAACCTGCACTGTGACCTGGCTGCAGCAACTGCGCACACCTGTGGAGTCCCCCCAGAAGTCTGCGACGTTTATAAAACCGGAACACCACCCCGTTCACTTGGAAATGTTCAGATAGTAACTAAATAAGAAAGCGATGCAAACTTCCTTACAAGGGGAATTACACTACAGTCATACTGGCCACACAGAGGACGGCAGTCACTGGAAAATGGGACTTGGCACCAGCAGCACCCATCTGAGGAGCACAGGGACCAGTGCTGTACTCTTACATGGGCAGAGTCTGTGGGGAACACTGAAAATGCTTGAACTAGTCGCAGGCTGTCATTCTCTGCCAGGTCTTATCATGGCTCCACCCCCCACCCCCCACTCATCACCTGGATTGGCCCAGGATTCCATTGCAGAGCAGCAGCAAGGGGCTTCCTTCTCATGTGTCTCTTTCTCCACCAGAAAATAGGTTGCATCGGAGTAGGGGGGTTTCTGTTTTGCCCACCCCAATGTCTGGCACATTATAGGCACAAAATAAATTAATTGTTGAATAACTAAACAAATATCAAATTTCCTACCATGAATACCATTATTGTATCTAGTCCTGAATTTTATTTCTGCACTAAATCAGTCTACTTTTGTTTTCAAACAAACTCAGCATCCTTCTACTGAAAACAGGTAGGAAACAATGAGTCTGAAATTTGGGGGTAGGGCTGGGGAGGCTGTTGGCCAGGCAAATTATACCAACAAAATGGGCCCGCTTCCCACAAAGGAGAAGAAGAAAAAAAAGGCAAAAAAAAAAAAAGTCAAGAACGGAATTAATCCAAGTTGTCTGGGGCCATTTTGTATCAGAGCAAAATGCTTTAAAAATTTTAAGAACCTATGAACTTATACAACCATTAACAGTTGCTGTGGGCTTACATAGCCAAATTTTATGCCAAGCATTCTATCTGATCAACTAATTTAATTTCCACGAAAAACCTCGATAGATATTACTAGCCATGTATCAGAGATGAGGAAACTGAGGCACATCCAAGATTACACAGCTGGCGAGTGATGGACATGAGCCAGGCTACCTGCCCCCAAACCCATAATCGACCACAATGAACACAGCCCGGGCAGTAACTGAAATCACAACAAACTGGAATCAGGAAAACAAACCACTTTAACTTTGTGCAATACTGTCTCAGTGAGAAAGCAGAAATATATAGATGTCTTACAGGGAATTATTAAAATCAAAGTGAAGGCTCACCCCACCATGAGGAGAGACGGAGGCATGAATCTCCCTCCCTGTTCTGGACACCTTTCCCTACCCGATCCCTGCACTCTTAAGTTCACAGGTCTGCTTTTGGCCCCTTCGCAACACCCTTGCCTGGTAAACCCTCCATCTTCTGCATAATTCAATTCTCCTCTCACCTCACCTCAGAGGTGACTCAAACCACAAGCTGCAAGGTTGGAGAGGCTACAGTGTATTCTGGTTTTCAAGTCCACACCCCATCCTGGAGCCAGCAGGCCCGAAGACGTTTACATCAGATGAAAATGTGAAGTGATACCATGTCTCCTACTTTAATAGCAAACCTGCCATTCAGTCATGCCCTCTTGGCTGACCAAGCAATGACCTTGCTAAGGCCCACTTCCTAAAGCCACAGCAGAGGCTGGCTACCCCAGCACAAGACAGATACCAATCATAGCCTTACCTTCCCTTTTAGCGTCTGCAAGGCATCCAGGTAGGCCGCCAGCATGGGCAGACTCAAAGTCTCCACCAGGGTAGTATGCAGCCACTGGATCAGCTTGGTGTCCCAGCTGACACTTGCCAGAGCCTGCCGCACTCTCCTTGCACACTTGTCCACCGCAACTCGACGTAGCACTGGCTCATTGCAAGCCTGAAAGACGGACATGGAGCAATAAAACATGAGGTCCACCTTGTCAGCAATGGGGTGAGGGGCACACACCGTGGGCAGCTTTCTGGAGTCTCACCCCTTCATTGGCCAAGCGGGCAAGCCGGTCAGACTGCAGCGCTTTGAGGATCTTGTTGAATAGTTTGTTCTGGGCCATTGTCCAGCCCGTTCTGTAGGGAAAACTCCGAGGAATTAAAGTCAAACCCTGGGAGCACTCCTCACGCATGTACACTGCCCAAGGATTATGCCACGTCTTTTGTTCCTATTGTGGAACAGCATACCTTGAAGTAGCTTAATCTAAGACCATGGAGCTAAAGCACAAGACCAAGATTCTGGTCCCAGTCCTGCCAACAAGCCACCTCAGCATATACTTGTATTGATACACAGACCACAAGTCAAAATCAGTCACAGTGAAGTCTTTCTCATGCTAGCCAAGCTAATTATTTACCTAGTGGCTAAAATAATCCATGAGTAAATAAAAGCACGGCTCCACTGCACAAACATATTTGAATTTCACAAGGTTAATATTTTACACAAAGAGGCAGACAAGATGAACAAGCATTTTAGTACTCGAACCTCAAACTACAATAACAGGCCCATTTAAATTAGCTTCAGGAACAGAAACATAACAAGTGAAGTGGCTATTCTCCCACTTCTCTCCCCTTTTCACCATGAACGTTTTTATAACCCTCAGTTAACAAATTTACTTTTGAGTGCCTGTTCCATGTGAGTTAACACTGTGTCATCTTAGCACTGACACAGGCACCCTTCTGCCCTGCTGGGGTTGGAGGGATGTGCCCTCCTCCAACTCAGCTGGCACACTTAGAAACCCTGCAATTAGAAACCCATCCCCCCGCCCTGTTCCCACCTGTCATACTCTGCACAGTGAAATGGAGCTTATTAAAGTCCCCCTCCATCCCACTCATGTCAATCTTTATTACTCTGAGACCCCAACTCCGGGCAGTAATCTTCCTAGACATTGAGAGAAAGGTAATAGAAGATACCTGATATTTGTTTACCACATCTCCCAGTCATAAATTAAACTGGTGGTAAGATTACCTTAAAAAAGTGTTAAGGTAGGTGCCAGATTCAAAAGAGAACCTGGAATGAAATCAAGGTAGCAGTTCAAACCAGTGGGGATAAAGGAAGTAGGGCCAAGATGAGCAGTAACCAACTGGAAAAGAAATGCTGCCCAGTTGCTGTGGTTCATAGCTGAGTGTCCACCTGCGAATCAGGAGGTCAGGGTTCGATTCCTGGTCAGGCCACATGCCGGGGTTGTGGGCTTGATCCCCTGTAGGGGGCGTGCAGGAGGCAGCTGACTGGTGATTCTCTCTCATCACTGATGTTTCTCTCTCTCTTTCCCTCTGAAATCAATAAAAATACATTTTTTAAAAAGGGACCCTGGACTCATACAAAAATAAATTTCAGGTGGAATGAAAAGTTAAATATAAAAAAATAAAGTTACCAAAGTACTAGAAGAAATAGTGATATCCATCTATCAATCACCTTCTTTAAAATATGTAAGGCCTTAAGTATGACCTCAAACCTAGAAGCTACACAAGGGAGAAAGATAAATATAACTACATAAGTACCTCAAACTTCTATAAAGGAGAGAAATGATGTATCATAAACAAAGTAAAAACACCTGCCATTTTATTAAAGTAGAAAAAGCCACTAGAAAATTAAGAAAAAGACAATATACTCAAAACAGTAGATAAAGAACATGAAAAGGTAGTTCACAAAAAAGTATCCTGTTCAAAATCAAATATGCAAATTAAAATAATAAACTATTATTTTTCAGTTATCAAATGGGTAAAAATTAAGAAGTTTAATACTACTCTGTGTTGTGAGGGTATAATAAGATAGGTGTCTCCTTACTTTGCTGATGGAAATATAAATTAGCACAACCTTTGGAAAGTCAATTTGAAATATTAATTTTGGAAAGAACTCAATCAAAAAACCTAAGTCAGCCCTGACCAATTTGGCTAAGTGGATAGATAGAGTGTTAGTCTGTGGACTGAAGGGTCCCAGGTTCAATTTTAGCCAAAGGCATGTACCTTGGTTGTGGGCACATCCCCAGTAGGGGGTGTGACAGAGGCAGCTGATGAATGTTTCTCTCTCATTGGTATTGCTAACTCTCTATCCCTCTCCCTTCCTCTGGGAAAAATAAAAATAAAAAAAAATCAATAAAGTATATTAAAAAAACAAAAGAAAACAAAAACCTAAGTCAGACCATGTCACTCTGCTCAAAGCCCTTCAGTGGCCACATATCAATCTGTTAAAAGCCAAAGTCATTGCCATAGGCTATCTGGACCGTACACCCTGCCTCCCAAGTCCCAAATCTCTGAATATCAAACTACAACAAAACCCGACTGGATTTTGATGGAGCAGCAGAAATAAGTCACATCATCATCCACAACTGCCGCTGACTTCTGTGGCTTCACCACACTGCCCCCCTGCCCCCCGAAACCCAATTCTGAATGCTCCCACATCACAGCTGGGCCCCAGTGTCCATTCCCTCCCTGGAAGAATAGCTCCCTTTCTACCCCTTTCAGGTCATTGCTCAGATGTCAACTCTACTGTGGCTTTCCTGACTAATCCCTATTTATAAAACCACCAACACCGCTTCCCTAGCCCCCTTCCAGGCATATCGTCATCTCACATTCTGTCCGCCTTATTTATTTCTTTAGTCCGTCTCCCTCTGCTGAATGTAGAGGCCAAGATGGCAGGGACTTTTGTGGATTTTGTTTAAGTGCTAGATCCCCAGCACATAAAACAGTATCTGACCCGTAGCAGGGACTTGACATCTGCTGAATACATGGACAAACGGTGTGCACAGAACATTCTATACGCTATTAACAGCTGAGCACAAACTCAAACCCTTACTCCTCACCACACTAAGTGGGGACTGAGCAGAAGACACTAAACATGAGTTAGGAGCAACTAACTTGAGCATTTCACCACACCAGGTGGTCAAACAATGCCAACACCTCTTACTTTACAGCAGACCAGCATCCTTCCCATCACAACCCACCAGGAAGGTACCCTATTTTCTACAGCTCACCTCTCTAGGAATACCAAAAACATGGCCCAGCCACCATGAAGGGGGAGGATAAATTATCCTTTGTAATTCACCTTGTACCACTGTCTCACTGTCCTTGGAAAGAGTTAAATACCCTCTATAAAGGAGGAAAATATGGTTCAACTTCTTTTCCTTCTGCAAAATAAAATGGCACCTATGTTTTACAACTGACCACAGTTACAGTCCAGGAGAACACTAACTCAGAGCCGCGACTCTAACCAGTTGTACAGTGAAGAGCGAGACGTGTGCCTCAGTCCCTTGACTAAAATAAACATGGATCTCTAAGGTCCCTGTAGCAATAAAAACTCAGATGAACTGTGATTACAGATGGAAGCCAAAGTTGAAGGAAAGCAGCTCAAGTCCATGATCACAGAATTCTTCAGCTTTCCTTGCTCCAATAAATCCTTCTCAACCTCCAAACCTCCCACTTTGTAACACGTTTGTGGGAATCAGAAGCAGTCTTGGGTTCCTGAGAATTGTCCTTTTTCTTACTTTCCACTAGTTCTCTTGGCTTATTTCTGCCATTTTATCAGGATCCAGTCAGGTCTGGTTTGTAGTTTTAAACTCAGAGATTTCAAACTTGGGAGGCGGGGAGTAGAAGCTTCAATTTAAGTGTTGGGACTCAGCACACCCTGAATCCAGGAAGGCTTACGGGAGCAGCTGGTTCCCATCATTAGCAGCATCTCTGTCATGTATGGTGAGTCTTGAGGGGGCTCGGGGATCTGGTGGTGGGGGAGGAGGCAGGATGCTCACAAGCAGTTTGAAAAACTCTGGAGATACGTGGATCTATTTCCACATTAACACACCTCTTTGCTTCTACTGGCTGGTTTTGCCCTCCTGGTGGGCATTTAGGTTGTGTCCCTTTAACTGCTCTTATGAACAGCTGCAGTGACCACCCCTCCTTTCCCCCAATACACACATCTATCCCCAACTTTATATGGCTGTGTGAGTGTCTCTAAAGGATAACTTTCTTGAGGTGGAAATGAAAGGTCAAAGGCTATATGATTAAAATTTTCAGATTTCTAGTTCTGTGAAAATACGTGTAAAGAACCTGTGACATCATGGAAGCATCATTAAACTGCAGCCTTATCCCCAACAACACTGTTCATTTATAGGTTAGACAGCAACACAATTTCTTCATGTTCAACAATCTCTTCAGCTTAAAGTCTACTGATCATGTTGCAAGGACAGTGAGTGAAGCATAATTTATGAGGCACCAAAAACCATTTCCAATATTATCCTGTTAGTACATAACAGGATGCTTTCTCTATTTATTTATTTTTTACTCTATATTTATTCTGAAACCCAAAATGAAGACAGCCAGGAAAATGACGTGAACAAAATGGAAAGGGGATTAGAAAGTTATTTAGAAGTTACTCCTACACTGAAGTTACATCAATGACAGCTACAATTAAATTTAAAAAACCACAATGTTGGGAGTCTAAAATCCCTGAAAAAATTCTTAGGATTGTTGCTGGATATACAAAAAGTGACTCCAAGAATTGAAATATGTTCTCTACATTTTGTCAGCTTTGGGGAAGGCTGGAAAATTTAGTGGGCAGGAAAAAAAAAAAAGATCTAACCTAAGATTAAGATAAAGAGCATGCAAAAGATATAATTAAGGAAAAATTTAAAAACAGGAGACAGAATTTTAAATACAAGTCTAAACAGCCAAACAGCTGATGGGAACTACAGTGAGTCAACCAGTCCCTCCACCTAAACCTATTCCTTTTTCACAAGTGCAGAAAGCCTATTCTCCATTTCTTAGATGAGATCAGATAATCTCATGGTCCCCATGCTCTGATCCTGAATGATGTGACCTCTGGATCATCTTATCCAAAGCAGCCAAAAAGTCACATTGGTCCTAGACCAATTTTCAAAGGTAACTGTTCTTTCTCTGATGCTTATTTTTCAAGGGAGATGAATTCAATATTAAAATGTCTTAAGGACTTATTAATTTTAAACCAGAAGTCAAATAGAAAGAGACAAAGAACATCCAGAGAGACAGAATGTCACACTTACTTTTTCAGATGATAACATTTTTTGCTTAAACACCAGGAGAAAGGAAGGAAAGAATGAAGGGGAGGGAGGAAGAGGTTAGGGGGGGAGTGAGTGAAGGAGAGAGGGGAAATAAACAACACAAAGATCTTGGACTCAAAAGTTCAAACATTGATTAGAGCAAATTTAGAAAAGGAGAATGGTTTTCTTTTGGCTGAATTCAGAGAAGTTTTGATTTCTAAGATAAGACAACCTGCTTTAGGACACTAGAGTCTTTTACTGAAATATTGGAAATGTCCTAAAATCCACTTGAGCAATGCTGAGACATATCATGTATCGAGTATTTTATTGAATGTCTTTTAAAAGCTGTGCATCTAATTAAACTTGACATTTGAGAAACGTTTTGGGGGGAAAAAGCTGGTCCAACTTCTTCAGGACAACATTACTACCCCAACAAAATGTAAATTGTTTTCTAAGTTCTTCAAGTCACAAAACTCTGTCATGTAGACACACAGGAGGTCCGCAAACTTTTTCTACAATGGACTGGATAGTACAGATTTGCTTCTGTGAGTCATATGGTCTGTCACAACTATCCAATTCTGCAGTCGTAATGCAAAAGCAGCCACGGACAATACCTAACAGCGAGCATGACTATGGTTCAATAAAACTGCTTATAGAATTTGAATTTCATGTGTCTTCTTCTTCTTTAAAAAAATATATTTTTATTGATTTCAGAAAGGAAGGGAAAGGGAGAGAGAGACAGAAATATCAATGATGAGAGATACAGAGTTTGGGGACAAGGTCAGAGTTCAGTGACCTCTGAAATTGAAGCAAGTATCATCAAATAATAAAATTAGCTATGTGCAAAAGTGACCTACCTGAAGAGATGGTTTGTAAGCCTGTTGCTAATGAGAAGGACGCCTCCAAAATTTCATCAGACACTAAAAAAACAAATAATCTGAGATAAACTGAGCGCTAATTAACCATATCAGTCTATGGTAATGTCATAACAGAAGGATGGAGGTCCCCATGGAGAAAGACAAACCAAAGATAAGAATCTGTCGGTGTTTTTCTGCAGGGCAGGTGAAGGGGTGCCCTGGCCTAACCAGGGAGCCCTTCTTGCGGAGGAAAGATGGGTGCATCCAGCTACCTTGCTGAAGGAGGAGGCCTCCAGGGCAGACTCTGTACTTGCCATCCACTCTGGAACAGAAGGGCTTCCCAGACTCTCCTGAGAATCAATGCTCTGGCCAGGCCACTCCAGCGTCTCATCTGCCTCACAGACACAGCTGTCCTTGCAAATTAAGAAACTGGTCTTCGTATGGATTACTAAGTGTCTGATGATTTTGGGGAATATAAAAAGTCCCCCCAAATCCCTCCATCCTGTCCATGGTGAACTGATAAAAAACGTCACGCAGTTTCTGAAACTGCACACTGAGGACACTACAAGGGACACCTAACCATGAGGGTCACCTTGGTCAGCTACTGACAGCCCATAAGAGCGGGTGGAATGGTTGAGAACACTGGGCTCGGGAGGTGGACTGCCTGCTATGAACAAATTCCTGCTCCATCACTTGCTAAGATGTTTTAACCACCCTGAGCTCAGCCTCTCCATCCTGTAAAATAGAGACGAAGAAGGGATAGGCCTTGAAGAGTTGCTGTGAGGAGTAAGAGCTCATGGACATGAAGCGCTTGGCACAATGCCTGGCACCCAGAAAGCACTTAACAAGTAACAGGTGTTTTCTGCTGTTGCTACCACGGTCACTATTTTTTATTATCAACTGTAACAACAATGATAAGCATTTTGCTGAATTCACTGACTCTGAGAATATTCCAGCAGTTGACCTTCACTCACAGCGGAGTTTTCCTCTGTATCTGAAGCTTTGGCAAGTACTTTCCCCTTCTTAGGGCACAACGTTCATTCTAGGTCAAGATCCTAAACTTATTCACAAGCTCTTCAAAGTGCAGAGCTGCTTCTCCTTTGACAGCTCCTACCTTGATCACAGGGCACACCTGCTCAACCTGATTCCCGACTCCAGACCAGATTCATAAATCATGACATTTGCCTAAAAACTTCCTACCCTTTTTCCTACAGAGTGTCCTTTTCCTCTTTCACGATTATAAAATAAGATCTCTCCAACATTATGGCAAGTGTACCAGCTACCAATTCCTATGTAAGGATTTTAATATTCCCTTACATATGGCAGATAGACAGAGAGCCACCAGAGAAATGCAAATTAAAACCACAACTACCTGTCACTTCACAACCTCTAGAATGGTCATAATAAAGAAAAAGACAGATAATAAAGTTGGCAAAGATGTAGAGAAATTAGAACTCTCTTACATTGCTGGTGGGAATGTAAAATGCTGTAGTCCCTTTGAAAATCAGTTTAGAAAGCCCTCAAAACTTAAATAGGAAGTAATCAATATGACCCAGCCATTCCACTTCTAGGTAAATATGCAAGAGAACTGAAAACATAGGGCCACACAAAAACAAGTACATGAATATTCAAAGCAGCATATTCACAACAGCCAGAAAGTGTTAGCAACTCAAATATCCACTAACAGATGAATGGATAAACAAAATGTGGTACAACCATACAATGAAATATCATTTGGCAATAAAAAGGAATTAAGTACTGCTTCATGCCCCAATACGCATGAACCTCAAAAACATTCTGAGAGAAGCCAAACACAAAAACCACATGTTGTATGATTCCATTTATATAAAATATTCAGAAGAGGCAAACTTAGAGAGACAGAAAGGAAATTAGTGGTTGCCAGAGATTGAAAGGGTTGGAAGGAAATGGGAAGTGACTTGAATGGATATGAAGTTTCTCTTTAGGGTGCTGAAATGTTCATCAAATTGATTGTGATGACGAATATACAAAAATCTACACATTAAATAGGTGAGTTACATGGTATGTAAATTTTATCTTCATAAGGTTGTTATGCAATAAGCAAAAGATAAATATTTGCCAAAAGAATAATGACAAATGACCTGGAGAGGAGTGTGGAGTCCCTGGGTCAGTAGGAACCATGGTAGTACAACAGGCAAGTCATGAAAATGGGCTAAAGTATTCCCTCAAAACCAGACTGCAAATATGTATTTAACAGGCACTCAAATCAAACAAACATCTGTTAGCTTTTCATGGGACTCCAAAACATTTGCATGACCTAGCTACAGACCTTATAAAACAGTATCCTACCAACATACATTTATTTAATGTTTTGGGGTGGTTATTTTTTTGGAGTCTGGGAAACTCCCGTATCAGATCTTATCCTACATAAGCTACAGAGTTAGTCATAACTTTCAAATTTAATTCATTTACTTGATAAACATGTATCATATGCCTACTATGTGCCAGGCAATGTCCTAGGTGTTAGGGATACAAAGATGGCTGGGATGCAAGGCCTCACTGCACAAAGTGAGCTGAGACTTACAATGCGGAGTTAGAAGAACATGTGTGTGGCTGCAAATGAAATTAAGTGCCTAATAAATGTATTTTCAATGCAGATGATACAAAACACGTACAGGGCAGTGAGCATGAACCCTGTAGCCACCAGCCTTCCTGCAGAGTAGCTCACCTGTTGACATGCTCCTCCCAGTCCTCTGGTGGGGGAGGGGCGTCCGCATCAGTCCTGGCGAAGATGACGTGCCGTTCACACTCATTCATCACACTGCGTGCCTTCTGATTGTCGTAGAGTGGCATGGGGGTTGATGTGACTGTCTCCACATCTATTGGGACGTCTGACTCGCTGTAAACAGGTGAGAAGATAGGACCAGGCCACATGTACTGTATACAACACAGATGTTTAACAATCATCTGGTTGCCAAAAAGATCTCTTTAATATAATCAGCTTTAAAATATGCACAAGCACATTATATCCACAAGAAAATTATGGTTCAAAGTCATCTTTCCCACACTTGTCAAGTCTCTGCCCTCTGACACTGTCATGTGCTAGGGGACGTTAAGTAATTTTTAAATGACTATATGCAAAAAATAACAAGGAGTTATTTTTTAAAAAAGACAAATATATTCCATAAGCAAATAGTTGAATGTCTATATGTGCTTTCCAATACAACAGCTATAGGCCACATGAAACTATTTAAAGTAAGAAAAATTACACAGCATTAAAAATTCAGTTTCTGCAAGACTAACCACATTTCAAGCGTGCAACTGATATATGTGGCTAGTGGCTACCATTCCGGATGCACAAGTACTGAGCATTTCTACCACTGCAGAAAGTTCTGCTGGACGGTACTGATCTGAGTTTTAACTATTCATACAAACTTTCCCCTTCATTAGCAAGTCAACTGGTAGTAACTATATGCTGTAAAAGTCCATGACTGTCTAAGACAGATCACTTGGAATATAGACACCTAAGCTATTTAGTTCACTGTGAAAGGGGCCTAGAATAGAAATGGACATCTAAAGAATTTTTCATATTTTATTTTTACATATATATATATATATATATATATATATATATTTTAAGATACTTTTTTTCAGTTTTTTTTTATTGATTTCAGAGAGGAAGGGAGAGGGAGAGAAACAGAAACATCAATGATGAGAGAGAATCATTGATCAGCTGCCTCCTGCATGCCTCACACCGGGGATCGAACCCACAACCCAGGCATATGCCCTGACCAGGAATCGAACCGTGACCTCCTGGTTCATAGGTCAACACTAAACCATTAAGCCACCCAGAGAATCTTTCATATTTTAAAATGTTAATGAAATCCTAGTATCACAGGGTCCTTCACTGCATCACTGATGTTCCCCCAAATCAGGGGTCTTCAAACTTTTAAAACAGGGGGCGAGTTCACTGTCCCTCAGACCGTTGGAGGGCTGGACTATAGTTTAAAAAAAAAAAACTATGAACAAATTCCTATGCACACTGCACATATCTTATTTTAAGCAGGACAGGCAGCGGCGGCAAAAACACCTGGCGGGCTGGATAAATGTCCTTGGCCGTAGTTTGAGGATGCCTGCCCCAAATACTATGCCAATCAAACTGGTCAATGGTTGTCTACCAAACAACACTTTCACTTCCTGACGGCAGTGATTTTACTGCTTCCATTCCCAATGGCTGGGATAATTACACCATTCTGAAATGAATCGAAATCATGTGCAGCTAGATCGGGTGGCGGGTGAAAGAGCTGATTATCTTTCCTGGACCATGCACTTAGACCTGTGTGCCTCATAAAGAACTCTTGGTTTCATCATTCCAGCATATCCTCCCTGAACTTTCCCCAACTCAGGGCACCACCCAGCTGCTCAAGCCAGAAATCTAAAAGTCATCCTAACAACACCTTAGGCCTTAACTCTGGTCCCTTTCCAATTCAGCACAGCAGGTCCTGTTGACTCTACCTACAAAATAAATCTCAAAGCCACCCATTTTTCTCCATCTGTACTACTGCTGCCCTATCAAAGTTATCATGACCTCTGGCCCCCTCTACTGCAAGGGCATCCTAGGAAAAACTCAACAAAAATTCAGTGACCTTTTAAAAATATAAATCCAACTTCTCCCCTAGCTCCCACTTACATCGCCATTGCAACCATACTTCAGACACAATAGCCTGAAATGAGTTCACAGGACATGTCAAACTCCCACGTTCAAGGGCTATATATATGGAGACAGCTTATAAGAGGAAATGATTTTCTAAGGACTGAAAGAGCCAAGTTCACAGAACCGCACTTTTAAAAATATACAAGATACAAACACGGGAGTTTCAATATTAGCAGGAAGCTATTACATAACTAGAAAACAGGAAAAAATTTCAAGTTCTACATAAAGGAGCTCATGAGCTATGCCCCAAGCCAGAGGCATCAAGATTATGCTGAGTAATTCCCTAAAGTCAGAGATCCTGTGCCCCATACAACAAAAAAAGCCCAACAAAATGCTGCCATCCTTAGGAAGTGAAATAAAAACCACTATTCTGTTATGCGTTTAAAACACGTATCATAGTAACTCTAGCTCATTAAGGCTCAATGGGGGATCTAAAGAAGCAAAATATAAGATCTCTATTCCCCAACAAACCTAAAACCTGTGCTAGAGGAAAGATCAGACATTAGGTCAGATTAAAACAAAGCCCTGGCTGCCGGGGGCTCAGTTGGTTACAGCACTGTCCTAATGTGCCAAGGTTGCTGGTTTGGTCAGGGCGCTCACAAAAATCAACCAATGGATGCAATAAGTGGAATCAATGTTTCTCTCCCTCCCTGCCCCTCCCCTCTAAAATCAATATCAAAATTAAAAACAAACAAAAGCTCCTCCCCAAAACAGTTCATAAGATTACTAAACGGTGTGATCTGGTCATCAAAATAGATCGACAAATCTTAAAATATAATTAGAACACCTTAACGCTCAAAAGAATTGCTATATAGGTCTACTTATATGTAATTATATTACCTATTACATACTAAATTTATGAAAAAAATTTCTGCCCTGGATTGGCTCAGTGGGTAGAGCATCGGCCTGCGGACTGACGGGTCGGGGTCCGAGTTCGATTCCGGTCAAGGGCACATCCCCAGGAGGGGGCATGCAGGAGACAGCCGATCAATAATTCTCTCTCATCACTGATGTTCCTCTCTCTCCCTTTCCCTTCCTCCCTGAAATCAATAAACGTATATTTTTAAAAATTCCTTATCCTGTAATTAGTCCAGGTGAAAATACAAACAACCGACCTAAGAAGGGTTTAGATCACCCATGGGTGACAGTTCTGAAACAGGCTAAGGGAGAAGGCAAGGTCTTGGGAATATACTCCTATTAAACTTTTTGGGTGCAGCCAGGAAAAGCTTACTGCTGACAGTGTCTGGGCAAGCCAGCACCCGGGCTGACGGGATGAGTCTACTCCTGGGAGGCAGTTCCTGAGTCAACTACCCTTCAGTCAGGCTGATTCCGCTCCGTCCAATAATCCCCTTCCGTTTCCTCTTTCCACACCGGTCCTAGCACCTAAACGGAACATCTTGCTTTCCTGCTCATGTCCTCCCACAACCCCCGCAGCAAAGTCCTCTTCACTCCACCTGCCCAGTGAGGGCACCCGCAGCCCTGGGGGAGGGGGGCCCACACTCACACGGCACTCTCATGCTGCCTCCGGGGAGTCACAAAGAGCATGCGGGTGGGCCGGGCACTGCTGGCATCGGGGTGGGCACTCCATGGCTTGGCATAGCTGTGATCCAGGAACACCAGATCCAGCTCCCGCTCGTGCACCGAGAGCTGGAAGAGCAGTGAGGTGCCCATGCGCCGCGCCGAAGACTGGAAGTCCCTCTCCACACCCCGGTGGGCCATGTCAGGGGGGGGCGGCCGGTCAGAGAGCGGCGGTCCGCATGCCGGCCACCTGCGGCGGAAAGCGTGTCACCGCAAACGTCCTCCGCCTCTCCCCGCCGCAGCCTCTCCCGGCTCCTCACGGTGGTGGCCCTCCCACCATTCACCGCCGAGGCGTCCTGGCCCTCGGCCCTCGGAGGCGCCGGCGCCGCGAGTGCTCCACGCGGGCCCCGCTCGCTG
Organism: Murina feae; assembly: GCA_004026665.1. Lineage (NCBI taxonomy): Eukaryota > Metazoa > Chordata > Mammalia > Chiroptera > Vespertilionidae > Murina > Murina feae. The sequence continues at coordinate 58,495 of PVJC01004805.1, forward strand.
GAGGCCGGGGCGACGCGGGCCCCGAGGGTTGGTTCGCCCCGAGCTCAGGGGGCCCCGGCACCCGCTCCCGCGCGGCAGCACGAGCCTCAGGAGGCCTCCGGCGTCTGTTTATGTCTAAGGGAAAGTTTTGCACCGACTTCCCAATGCTCTGGCGTTTTTAAACGAACACCTGAGGGCTCCTTCGCCAAGCCCGTCACAAAACGCCACCCCAGGAGGGCCGCGTCCGAACCCGAGGGGGGGGTCCCCGCAAACCGCCCGGGACTGCGGCCGCCCGGGGTCTCGCCCCGGAACCTCCAAAGCCCCCGTGCAGTAGGCGGGGCTTATCGCCCGCACTTCACGGAAGAAGACGCCGGTCCCGAGGGACCGAGCGACTAGGCCAAGGTCACCGAGAGTTCGCGACCAGGAGGCGCCGCCTCGCACCCGCCCGGCCCGGCGGCCCAACACGACCGGCCGCCCCAGCCCGGGATCCAGCTCCGGGTCTCCGAATGCCAGGGAGCCCCGAGGCCCTCGCTGGGCCCCCGCCTGCCCCGCCCCGGGCCGCGACCCCCGAGGCCCGCCACCCCAGCGGTCCTACCTCCCTCACCCGCAATCCGCGGGCCGCGCGCTAGGCCCGGGCGGCTCCCAGGGCGCGTGCGCGTTACCGCCCCAAGCTCGGCTCTCGGGCTCCGAGCAAAACGCGGGAACGGATTCCGGCCTGAGCCGGAGGATCGGAGAGCGGGAAAACCCGGAGTGGAAGCGCAGAGCCTTCAACGAGCGGATCCCCGAGGCCGGTCAGCGCCCGTCCGCCCGGGATCCGCCACCTGAGTTTCCAGTGAGAGCGCGAGTGCTGGGAGGACGCTGGCTCTTGCCGCCCCAATCCTGCTGCCCGCACACCGCGCCCCTTCGCCCCTCACCTCTGCCTTGCCCGTGTGGTTCAGTGGTCGAGCATTGACCAATGAACCAGGAGGTCAGGTTCCCTTCCCAGTAAGGGCACATGCCTAGGTTGTGGGCTCCATCCCCAGTGTGGGGGTGCAGGAGGCAGCTGATCAAAGATTCTTTCTCATCACTGAGGTTTTCATCTCTCTCTCCCTTTTCCTTCCTTTCTTGAAATCAGTTTAAAAGGAAGAAAGAGCCTTGATTGCTCAGTGGATAGAGCGTCGGCCCGCGGACTGAAAGGTCCCAGGTTCGATTCTGGTCAGGGGCATGTGCCTTGGTTGCGGGCACAACCCCAGTGGGGAGTGTGCAGGAGGAGGCAGCTGATTGACGTTTCTCTCTATCCCTCTCCCTTTCTCTGTGAAAAAATCAACAAAATATATTCAAAAAGAAGAAGAAGAAAGAAACAATCCCAAGAAAAACAAATGGAAAGGTAAAAAGTTGCTGTGAGCCTAGTCCATGAAACCCTGGCCAGTGTGGCTAAGTGGTTGGAGCATCGTCCCAGGCATGGAAGGGTCAGGCGTTGGATTCCCCGTCAAGGGCAAGTACTTGAGATGCGGTTGGTTGCCTGGCCAAGCAGGAGACAATCCATCTATGTGTTTCTTTCACATTCCTCCCTCTCTCTCCTCTCCCCCTCCTCTCTTCCATTCTCTCTGAAAAAGTAATGGAAACCGAGTAAGGATTAACAACAAAAATAAAGTCTATTAAGAATAAAGAAAAAAAGAGTACTGCTTGTGGCAAGATTGAAAATGGCGGCCGAGTAGGAGTATGCTTTGTGGTCATGCTCTCAGGAACAAGCGGGAAATACAACTGAAATATGGAAAGGCTTCCTGAATAATCAATGGAAACTTACAGGGAGAACCCTGATACCCAAGGACCCAAGGTGGAGCAGAGGCTCGAAAGGGCTGGCCGAGCACCCACAGACCGCAACTGAAGTCCCAGAGAGATATCTGAGGGGGGGGGGCGGTTTTGCCACGGAGACCTCTGGGATCTGATCCCTAAATTGGGCTCCCCAGCAGAGAGCACAAACTGAGGAGGGTACCCACATAACATCCAGCTGTGAAAAGCAGTGGGGTGCTGTCTGCCAGGGAGTGGCAGCTGAAAGTACGGGCACCCTCTTGAAGGGCCAATGCACCAAAAGTTTCCTGTGGAGCCACCCACCTTGTGCTCTGGCAGAGGGAGGGTGAGGTGGACTGGAGCTGTGAGAGCAGACCCAGCACTGCTCAGAAGGCAGCATCTCACACAGCCAGAGGACATCTTTCCCACATAGACATCTGCCTTGTCTGGGGGAAGACAGTCAGACACACCCTATTGGAAAACACCTTGCCCTGAGGCCACTAAAGAGATTAAAAGTAACAATTAGCCTCCAGCCAGAAGCAACTGCCCTACCCTGTTGAAAAAAGCCTCTCACCACACCTGAGGATGATTGCCTGGGTTGGGGGGAGGGGGCAATTTAAGTTGGAATCCCATTCCTCTGTAGGCAAGGTGGTCTCTGGAGGGTTTGGGTCTTTGGCTGATCCAATTAGTAAAAAACTGTCCTGCACTAGAAATAGGTGTAGAGGATCTACCTAATACATAGTCACAAACCCAAACAGACACCCAAAGTGAGGAAACAAAGAAACAATCCCCAAATTAAAGAACTAGCGAATTCTACAGAAGAAATAAATGAACCAGAGATAACAAATTTATCTGAAACAGAGTTCAGAGTAGTAATGTTAAAAATGTTCAACACTTATGAAAAAAAGATATAGTAACTACGAAAAAAGAACAGTCTGAGATAAAGAATGACATAACACAAATAAAGAACACATTGGAAGGAATACACAGCTGATTAGGGTAAGCTGAGGATTGAATCAGTGAATTAGAAGACAGAGTTGAAAATATCACTCAATTAGAGAATGAAAAAGAAAAAACAGTGAAAAAACAGGAGGACAGCTTAAGAGAGCTATGGGACAACATGAAATGTAACAATATTAGAATTGTAGGTATGCCAGAAGAGGCAGAAAGGGAGAAAGGAATAGAGAAGGTGTTTGAAGAAATAATGGTAGAAAACTTCCCTAACCTGGTAAAGGAAAAACTCTCACAAGTTCAGGAGGCACAGAGAACCCCAAAAAAGAAGAACCCGAACAGACCCATGCCCAGACATCATCATTAAAATGCCAAAAATTAAAGACAAAGAGAATCTTAAAGGCAGCAAGAGAAAAGAAAACTGTTACCTACAAAGAAGTTCCCATAAGGCTAACACTTGATTTCTCATCAGAAACTCTACAGCCCAGACGGGAATGACATGAAGTACTCAAGGTAATGGAAAGCAAGGATCTGAGACCAAGATTACTATATCCAGCAAGTCTATTGTTTAAAATAGATGGTCAAGAGAGAGAAACAAGATGGCGGCATAGGGTGGACACCGTAAATGCAGCTGTGAACAACTATTTCAGAAAAACCTCGAAAAGAACACACGGACACCACTCGCACCCACAGGACGGCTGGCTGAGTGAAAATCCTACAACTAGAGAAGAGTCTGAGACTCAGAGGAGCGGCAGAAGCAAAGTACAGAGGTACGGAGGCGCG